>WBMV01004140.1:0-160555 GCA_013396655.1 Campylorhamphus procurvoides | reverse complement strand
TTATATATAATATAATTATATATTGTATAGATTATATATGATATAAAAATATCTGAAAAAAGGGTTCCAAAAGGGGGAACCAGATTTTTTTTCTGTGGTGCCTGATGACAGGACAAAAGGCAACGGGAACAAGAAACATAGGAGATTCCCTCTGAACACCAGGAAATGTTTTTTCACTATAAGGATGGCTGAGTACTGTCACAGGTTGCCCAGAAATGTTGTGGAGTGTCCATCCTTGCAGTCTTTGAAAAGCCATCTGAATATGATCCTGAGCAACTAACTTTAGGTGGGTCTACTTGAGCAGGGTGGTTGAACAAGATGACCTCTGAAAGTCCCTTCCAACATCAGTAATTTTGTCAATATATATACATAAAACAAGTAAATTTTCTTTTTTGCTCCATGCTGTTCACTTCCCTCAAACTGATAAGTGTAAAACTTCAAGAAAAAATTACAATCATTATGTTAGGCAGTATCATCAGGTTTTGAAAAGAATCTGGGGGTGGTAAAACACACTTTAGAAACAAGTCTTTAGAAACAGCATTCTGTACATAATAAATAATATTTTTCACGGATGGAACATCTGGAAAACATTTTAGACTGGACTAACAAGATCAAACACACAAGAACTTCTTTAATGGAACTCAGTGGAGTTCTGTACAGATGTTTTCTTGTCCAGAAAGTTTAAACAATGCAATTAAGCTAGTGCAATGATTTTTAGAGTAATACCTCCACATCACAGGTATTTTTGAGTTGGCAAGTGTTATGTATAGCCAGTTACTGTCAGTGTATTTTTTCTGTTGCTATGTTAAACATTCTTGTGGAACAGATGCTCATTCGTGTTTCTCTTTCAGAAAGTTTTATTTCTAAATAGCTAAGCAGTAGGAGGTTAAGATTATGCAGAAACATCCCACTGATTTTGGAGAATAGAACTCTAGCACAAAGGCAGATTCCAAAGGATTTATAATGAGCCATCTGTGAAAAATATTGTTTATTTTTTCTTTTTGTCACATTAAGAAAGCTGAAGATAACAGTTTTCCCCCATAAAAAGAGGTTATCTCTTAGCTTTAGCCATTTTTTTTCTTAATTTTCAATATACTACTAGAAAATAACCTCAGCTAGCCAGCTAAAACACAAATCAGAGTTTATATAGGTAGTTTGGCAAAATATATATAGGTATTTTTGGCAATTATTATGAACTTAGACAGTTATTTCACATAACTGGAGTATTTCAGTGAAAATTTCTGTTACATTTCTATCAAGCTTGATAATGTTACAGGAACATACTCCAAAGTAACTTAGTTCCAACATTTCAGACTTTCATGTCTCCAGAACAGAAGACAATTGGCCTTGTGGAGTAACATTCAAAGCTTTGCTTTCTGTAGCCTGACTCACCTTCTAGGTGTCCAGTTTATTTGCCTTTGTTTTGCCACCAAGAGAGTCCAGTTAAACTTTAATTAATACATTGACCTGGAATGTGTACCTTTGCACAGCTGCAGTAAAGCTTAAAATCCCACTCCTGTTCTGGAATTTACAAAGAGACAAATAAAAATTGGTCTCCTCAGTCCTGTAGCAATCCATCAGTTATCATTTGAAACACCCTTAGTGGTAAGGGTTGGTGGAAGTTGTATAACTTGATGATAGCTGTTCTGAACAGCTTTTGGAGAAGGGAGTCACAGTTTGGGTTCTTGTGGACAATTAGGATTTTTTTTTTTAAATTAACCAGCCATTATTACCATTACAGAACAAATGGAAAAATAAGTAGAGTTATTAAAAGAGCGTTACAGTGCTAAGCAGAGCTTAATAATGATAGGGTGTTATGGTGAGAAGACATCCTTCATCTGGTAGTGGAAGGCCAGATAAATACGTTCAGTATATAGATATTCCATCATTTATCTCCAAAAGCATCTGCAAATACATCTGAAGGATGTCATGTCTCCAAATGAAAATAGATAGGGTATGAGGAATGACTATGCATTTTCACAAGTAGAATCAGCAGATGTATGCTGCCCTGTAGTAGGAAGGACATATCAAGTTTTGACACAGACAACAGCATTAAAAATGTACAAAACATGTAACTTCTAAAGAAGACATCTCTAAAGAGAACCAGAAAAATTACTATGAATTTTTGTTACAGTGGGGTATTCGGTGCTTCCCTCTCAACTACTGAAATACCTTAATGAGGCCACATTCTGTCAGGGGGATGGTAGGTCCAAGGTAATCTATTTAAAGTTTTTCTCCTACAGCTTCCCCTCCCCTGTCCCTATCTGTCAAAAAAAATGAGCCCACATGAGGGAAATAAATCCAAATCTCTTGTATGTTATTATAAAATATTACCTATGAGTAGCTGGCTGATATGAAGCAGTTATCAAGAATATTTAATAAAATTCCTTGTTGGTTCATTTCTCACAGCAATATGTGAAATTACAAAGCATTAAGAAAATGTTTAATTGAAGTCTATATAAACACAACATTTTACAATATCACTCATGATAAATCAGGCTGTCATGCCTTTGGGGTTGCTGGCTGCCTCTTGAAGAAGGTACTGCAAATGGGGGATATTGAATATGTTGGTGCTTTTTCTTTTTACAAGCACAATTTTTTACTTTGTTTCAATTTTCTAAGAATAGAATTGAAGTAGTAAGAAACAAGTAAGACATGTTAAGATATTTGTTAACAGCAAATGCAAAATTATTGTTAGGTTAATGTAGTCATATCACTATCTTCAGTAATGATCCAATATTTCAGTGTCTTTCTTTTATTAGAGAATCCATCAGCTAGAGCCCACACTTTTGCAGACATCTAATGCTTTTACATCTCTGATTCCTAAACAAAATCATTACAATTTTGAGTCTGAAACTAAAACCCTCTTAAGTTTTAAAAATGAATTAACTTATAAAAATACCCCCAAAACTAACAAACAAAAACCTAACACCCCTCCCTCTCCCTTCAATATCAACCAAAGTATTTATTTCTCTCCAAATCTGATGTTTTCAAGGGAAGGTACAGTTTTTCCTTCACTTTGTTTCACAATGTGCCCTAACAGGAAATTCCAATTCATTTAGAAATCATATCATCCAGAACAGTGTGTACTTAGGTTTCTGAAGGAAATAACTCTTTTCCAGTTCAGTGTTTTATTAGTGTTTTGCTTTTAGCTGGAGTAAGTGGCCTTCTTAATGAGAACAGCCAGCTAATAGTCAAAGGGAAGTTATGTTGGATCTGACCTTTATCCTCCTGAGGAAAGACAAGTAACTTTGATAAAGGTAGAGAAATTGGTCAGAATAGTCATAATGAGGATGAGTTAGTTTTATTATTACTGATTAATTTATGTGATTCTTTTTGAATCCTTGAGCTTTCCATATGAATGTGGTTAGACAAAATGCATTAATTCTGACAGTAGACGAAGTCTACCAACACTTGCCCTGTGAGCCAGAAAACACTCAGAACCAAAGCAATGATAGATAGAAAACCAGACTATTTTTTTTTTCACACCCAGAAAGGATTCTTCTACTAATTTATTAAGAAGCCATTTTATAGCCTCACATCCTTGCGAAGTCTATTTTATTTTTACAGGTACTTCAACCATTTTTATATGCTGCACAAGGAAGTCAGGCACACTGTCGGTGACAGAGCTGTATCTCCTGTGATCCTAAACTGCGGTCTTACAGATTCACGTGGGCATGTAACCTTTCTCCTCTGGGTTACCATGTTCAGGCACCTTTTCCTATTTGCAAAGAGATTTTGTAAGCTGGATGTACAGAGTTTAAGTGTATGAAGCAATTATTTATATGCCACCAGTGTGACAAAGTGATATTTTGTCTGCTGTGCAATCACTACCAGGTACGCCAGGATCACCTTCCTGTACTCTTTGGAAGAGAGTAATCCTCAGTGTTGACAAGCTACTGTCTGAATCCATGATTTTCCCCCCTGAGTCCATTCATTGCTAATTCTTACCACATTAAACTATCTCACGTCTGCTGTTCTTAATCATGCATTGCTCTTGCCTACATACTTTCCCAACTTTTTCTCAACTGAGGAGTATTTACAGAAATTGAAGACAGGTTTATGCAGCTGTGCTGTGTCAAAACTAGACCTTGGATCACATCATGCTGAAACTCTGACAGATGTAAGCCTTATGATGACCAGTGAGATTTTTTCACAAAATCAGTCATGAAATCCATGAAATGTTTCCTAGCATGACAAAAGAATGTAAGAAGAATGTAAGCCGCCTTTCTGTTGTAACATTTGATGACCTTTTACCTGTCCTCAGGGTAAATAAATGTATCACGTAGGAACAAAACCTCTCAAATGACAGAAGATGACCTTTTTGTCTATCTGGGCAACTTAAACAAATGAGTCCGGCAGCTTGGTTATGGGTTTCAGTAACAGAAACACTGATGTAAGAAGGTAACTCAGTCCCTTTTTATATCTTTTCAAGTCAGATGTTACAGATAGCTACAGGATAAGAACATCAAATGACCTCAGAAAAACAGCCTAAATATTTTTTAGGCTACAAATCTTTTTAATGCCCACTATGAAAAAACAATTACTGCATCAACAGAGAAAAAATATTTCATCTTATAAACAATTTATATAACTTCTCTGAATGGCATGATAAGGCTGGATTATTTTGTTTCTTTACTGTATCCAGGTAAGAGGTGGGGAACGTGAATGTGGCTACTGTGGCACTGATAGCCAAAAAAGTCAAATCTGGAGCACATTAGGCATGTCTGCACTGGAAATATGGTGCACGGTCACTGCAAAAACAAGAATGAGAACTATGTCTTTAGAAGGAAAAAAAAAAATCAGTAGGTTTAAGCATAGAGTGATACATCTGTAAAAGCCAAGAGATAAAAGGTAATGAAAATATGGTGGTGGTAGAAAGAAAAATAAGTGAGCATCTCACTGAAAAGAAAAATAAAAAGTAGCACTTTTTATTTAGGGGAAAAAATCTGTGATACTAGAAATATATTTTAGTAGAAATTCTTTTAATTTAACAGCATGACTTCATGCAACAGTAATAAGGCATGCTAAGTTAAATCCCTACATGGTTATACTCAGTCATCTCAGAGGTCCCTTATGTTGTTGATCCAATTTACATGCAGTTCAGCGGATAGAACATTCTTCATAAGCTCATGAATCCCAGCAGTGAAATTGTGTATCTATTTCTGGCACTACTGCCAGAAGACCAGTAAGTAGCTATATAGCCCTACTAATGAAGATGCCTGCATTATACAAAAAATTAGAGTGGTGTAATTTTAACCCTATAAGAAGGTATTTTTAAAATCGCACATAGTTTAGCACTTGTTGCTTAACTGTTTAACAACTATTAGCAGTTAATTAGCAGTGGTTTAGCAGCTGTCAGAAACATAAATCTGTACTAGATGAATAGAATAGGAAAACAAAACAAAACAAAATGTTTCTAGATAACATTCACATTACCTAGAAAATAGGTGATGTAAAGGTGACCCATCAGATGGATCTACTTCATGTATTGTTTCCCATTATTTTAATTTTAAATAAAGAGTGCTTCTATTGGAGAGGTTTTAGGAAATCAATCATTGCTTCCTTTTTGTAAGACAATTCTGAAGATTGAGGACTTCTGCTTGTTGTAAAATGTGGCAGAGTGATTATGAATATTTGCTTTGGAAAATATAGACATTTCTACTGTGAGTGAGCTATCTTTAAGTGATTGTGCTTTTTCTGCTCTGTATTGTTTTTACATTCTTTTTCCTAAAATGAATTTTAAAAAATCGGCTGATCAAGCCAGAAAGCTTTAAATGAATTACAGAAAATAGTCAAGGTGATGTAAAATCTTAAGGCAATCACTCTTGAGTTCATAGTGAAAGAAAAGAAATAGATATTTGCCAGTAGGTGACTTATATCAACCTGCTACTAGGACTAGACAGAACCAAATTGAATTACTTCGACTTAGGGCACAAGAACCTCAACTTAAAATGTATCTTTAAAAAAACCCAATGATTCTCCTCTACCTTTTCTTGAAATCTCAAAAAGTGAAACACTATGGTTTGCATAGGAGTTTTGCTTACACAACTATCTGCATTTTAAACCATTGCTAAAACTTATCAGAAATTCAGAAGGGAGAGGTGTAACTGTGTTTCATAAGGCATTTTTCCCTTTTTGTTATTCTACTTTTTATTGCTCTACTTTTAGAAATGACTCCCTGGAATGTCAGTACAGGGGTCCAATAGGATATGCTGGCCTGTGTGATGCAGGCTACTTTTAGCTCAGCCTTCACACCCTCTTAAATTGTTTTAGACTTTGCTGTGATGAATGGACTATCTGTCAATTTCATATTTTTTGAGACAGTATTAATTCTCCACTTCCCTGTCTCTATAAGTTTGTTAAATATCAGACCAATTCGTCAATTGAGACGAATGTGTATGGGAATATTTGTGCATATATTTTTCAGAAGGAGGTGAAAGATTGTTGATCTCAGTGCACTTGTTTTGTTGTCCTGGTACTAACCTCTGATGACAAAGTGTTTTCTTTAGCTACATGTAGTGGTTAGTTTTCTTCTGTATTTGAATAATCTTCACATTTTCATTTTAACAATTCACATCCAATGACAGTGTAATCTGTTTATGAGGATAATTTCTTGCACACTTGACTGTATAAACTAAACCTCAAATCAAATTTATCCCTTACTCTATCCTGTCTATTAAGAATATTTTCTATTTCTGTATTTTTAAAATCCTTATGAAGTGGCATTTAATTGAAGGGATTGTAGACAGTCACAAACACAGGTGTATTTTACACGTCTCAGGCTCAACACTTCTTTACTCATAACTGTTGTTTCACATTTCTTAGCTTTCTTTTCTATAAAAAATGAGTTCGTAATAGAGTTGTGAAGATCAGATTACCATAGCTCTTTTATACTAAATGTAATAGGAAATATGAAAGAAAAATTTCTTTAAAATGTTCTTTTGTGGACATATAAAATTTAAGCTATCTGGAAGATATCTGAAAGATCAAAACCTTGGTTTTAGTACTGATTATAATACCAATTTATTTTGAATACACTTCCATAAAACATATTTGGATTGTAGTTTTTCATTCAGCCTTAGACTAAACTAACAGGACTATTTTGAAGGCAACAATCCTGGGTGACAACTGTAAATAGCACTACAATTTTTATCCAGCTCACAGAGTGAATTGGTTCCACAATGCTGTCATTATCTGAAGAGACACAAAACATGCAAATGAGGAATATGCTTTTCATTTGTGTGTATGAAAGAAGTACAGTATCTGAAAGAACCTGATCATTATATCACTTGTGGGACTGACAAAAGTCACCATTTGAGAAAATGACTCCATTATCTGTCCAGTTAATTATAAAAGCATCTTCTTTCTTTATGTTTTCTGGTGATATTTTAATGCAGGAATGAATGATTATAAATAAAGAGATTTATCTTTTAAATATATTATGCTTTTTTCAGTTGGATTTAAATTAAAGTATAAACATTTTCTCTGCTGCATTCAATACACAAAGGACTTGAACTTTGAAGTTATTTTTTTTCTCTTTGTTTTCATTAATCTCAGTGAATTTACCATTTAGAAGCTAATGGGTTGTAACCCTGCTGAGTTGAGCAGAGTTAGGTCTCAGATATACCATTCTGTTTAGTTGAGCTGTCCTGGCTTAGTGGTATATGTCAGCCTGCAGCAGACATGGAGACATAAACATTAGTTAAAGAAGTTTAAAGGAAAATGCTAGACCTTCATCTGCAGCGGCTGAATGGGGGGCATGCAGATGGTTACCTTCCCCCAGGGCTCACGTGTCAACTCTGAGTCCTGAAAACTGGATTAGATGTCTGAATCCGCAGGGGATCCTCAGGTATTTCAGCTGGTCTGATTCTACTGCAGTATTCACATGAGTTACTGCTATTAGGGAATCTACAGTGCTGGGGTCATAGAAAATTGAAAGAAAACACTGCTATCACAAAACATCTCAAACATCACTTATGTCAGTGTTTTACAACAAAATGCATCAGCGATAGTCTGTGCTGACAGCAAACAAAACTGTGGGAGAGACAGGAATGGCACTTTGACATGTCTGACTATGCTTTAAATTGTGCCAAAATTGTATGATTTTTTCCATATATCCAAGTAACTCTACATCATAACATCATAGAAATCTGTATGCAAATAGACAGCAACTAAACAGTCAAAATGAAAAATACACACTATGTTCTTTTAGAGATGCCAGTGGAGGCAGCAATGTAAATGAGAAAAGTTTGCAACTTACTGCAAAATTCAGTAACTAGGACAGTCCTAATGCCTGTAGGACTTTTAAAATTTAAGTGAGCATTAATTCCCTGTGGAAGCCAAGTATTTCCATATTTATTAGTTTTCAGCATTGAAATGTGGACAGTGAATAGCTTTCTGACAGAGGAGCCCATAGACCTTTTGCTTGTTTCAATATTGTGCTGCGTAATATTACATCTAATTTTGCATCTGTAATACTAATGCAATATTTCCAGGTTAATTTTGGTATTTATTAGGGTATGTTGTAGCTTTATAGCATATAAATCATTACTTATCTTGGTAGGCCATGTGTCAGATAGTGTGCAAAGGAGAACAATTGAAAAGTGAATATAGATCATTATCAGTGAAAAATGAGACTGATTTATTGTGGGTGAAAACTGGGTACTTCATCTTCACATCTGAAGACTAGTTCCTAGTCATATCACATCCCACATTTTCAAGAGTGCCTAACAGTGAAGTGTCTTATTCATTTATATGAAACTGCTGCTGGTAAATCTTCAAAATTTCCATGTAAACATAGTTGTCCACCAACTGACACTCAAGCTTGAACTCATAGCAGTTTACATTGGAAGTACACAACTTCTAAATTACATATATGGAAAATTCATTGCTTATTTTCTTGGTTAAACCTGTACAATTGAACCTAAAGAGTAATCCATTTGTTCCAATTCAATGTCCTATCAAGTATGGAGGGAATTATTGATACAAGAGATGAATAGTGCTTTAATGATAACAAGCAGTTCATATTAATGTTTCTTATTTTGTATTTGTTTCTATTAGTGTATTTCATGCTAGTCCACTTTGTGTTTTGATCAGGTGCTGCTGGAAATTTCATAATCACCACCACTTCCAGGTCAGTGTAAACCTGAGATAAATAAATGGCTTTTAATCCAGAAGAAGAAATGGGAACTAGAATAATTTGAAGAAATAAAAAAACCCCAAACATTTTAAACAAATAAGATCTAAAGTATCAAATGAAAATTATAGGGAGTACAAATACAAAAGAACTTGTGCGTGAACAGTATCTATTCTTCTGTCACAGCTGCAATAAGATAATATATATATATACACGCCTATATACTGTCATTATTTAGGACAGAAATCCATCTGTTTTACAATAACAGAAGAACTGTAAAATCTTTTTACCATTTCCTTGAAGCAGCAGGGATGCAGTCCTTAATCCTCAGGTCCAATGGAAAAACACACATTTCGTAGGCAAAAGGGTGTAGAGGTCTTAGCATTTCGTAGTGATTCAGCTGATTACCTTGGCTAATAAAATGTAGGTTACATTTTTAGAATATTACATTAGCCTCTTGACAATAAGCTCACTCAAAAGCATTTTTCACTATTATTGTTAGGAACACATCTGGTTGTAAATTCACCACCACTATTCAAATTTATTATCCTAAGGGAGCATAGAAGTGAAGCTGCAATGTGAATTAATAGAACTAAATGCAGTACGTTCTTGTAGACATTTCATTAAACTAGTATTCTGTTTATTACTGTTGCACTGATAATTGTTGGAACATGGTAACATAGCTTGAGAGCCTATATTTTGGGATTTTTATTAGTATAATTCTTTTCTGTTTTAATGGTCAGTGCTTTGCATGTGTCTCAAAACAAGGGACTACAATGGCAATTTGATAGTATTTGGACAGTCATATACACAAGTACTGTGAGTTAGCTGGAGTATTTAGATGTGCAAATATAATACAATTTATTTTAGGAAACTTGAGGATTGTTATTGCTTTACTCAGAGAAAGACATAAATTTGCCAAGTAATTTTTTTCAGTTATTTTGAAGACACATGCATTGTATCCTGGTCTTTCTCACAGAAGCCATTAAAAGATTCCCAAAGAGTAGAAGCAGAGGTTCAAAGGTGTCAGCTACATGTTTAGTAAAAGATATTTTAGTAGATCTTGACAGCCATTATTTGCTATACCTCAGATTCTCTAAAGCTCTGAAATCTCGCAGGAATTTCCATACAGAATTTTAAAGGACTACAAGGCTTTACAATGTCTGGGCCCTGTTCTTTTGAGCATATGTGAGACTTAAGAATCTGCTAGTAATTTAAAAAAAATAAAAATTTTAACAAAAATGTGGGAATTCTGGACAGTCTTTTATAACAAGTGATTTCTCAGAAGTTTATATTCTGCTTATCTGATGTTTTAGCTTTTTTGATTTTTTAAAAACAAGTAAGTCTTTCAGCTGAAACATAACAGAAATACCAAATAGCAATGATGACCAAAAGAGTAATCATCAACTACTTATCGACACTGAAATGTTTATTTTAGAGGGAATGAGCAACTGAACTAGGGTTGTGATGGAAAAAGCAGTCTGATTCCTCTTCAAATTAATACTATGCTGAAATTCTTACTTGTTCATAAAGTCAGTAATGTCATATAATCTTAAGAATATAATAGGGAGGAAATCTTAGAGAAAGCAGCAGCATGAGAAAACCCCAAAGGCTGACTTCCAAGGAAAGATTTGCAAAGTTTAGTGTACATATATAAGGTATTAGAGAAAGAGTTATATCTGTAAAGAACATCAGGGATTAAAAATCTGAGAAAGAAATAGAGATCAGGAGAAGGAACACAACCAGCTATTGATTCTTTCTCTTAGTGAGAGGTCTACTTAATTTCAAGAATACTTCCCTGTTCTATGCTGTAGGTTTATGCAGAGTAGATAAATTTCTATCTCATTTCCTGAAAGTTTTATCTTCTTAAGTTTGTTAGCAGCAATTTGCTAGCCTAAAGGAAATTAGGTCTACGTTGATAGTGCTCTACAAATAAGAAATCAATAATAATTACTTTGCACATTGAAAGAATTAGATTGCCATCTGTTGAAACTTTTCATTTGACAGGATAATATTGAATTAATATTAAAAATTAATAAAGTTATAGTCAAAGATATGATCGCAGCATTAAATATAGTAGATTAATTCTCAGTAATTGAAATTGAGAGGCCATACTTTAGACTTATTATAATTTACCTGTTACTATGCTAAATCACTTCCAAAGTGTCATGAGAAACCCTGTATGACAGTAGTTTGTAAAAAGCTAGAGGAGAAGCTCTGGCATATCTTCAACAGACTCATAATTTCAGTCATCTTTGTAATTGGCTTCAGACAGAAGAGCTGATTTATGATGTTTGATACCATCTTCCAGGATAATGATACTGCCTTCATCTATTATTCATGAAGATGAAATTGTTTCCCTGACAGAAAGGAAGCATGGAGAATATGAGAGGAAGCGTCATGGCAGTGATTTTAAGGAAAGAAGAATGTGCCAACTCGAAGCATGTAGGAGGAATGAATGCAGATGGATAGAGGCAAAGTGCAACTTAGCATAGGAAAGAAAGAAAAAGAAAGAAGAAAGAGAGAGAGAAAGAGAGAAAGAGAGAAAGAGAGAAAGAGAGAAAGAAAGAAAGAAAGAAAGAAAGAAAGAAAGAAAGAAAGAAAGAAAGAAAGAAAGAAAGAAAGAAAGAAAGAAAGAAAGAAAGAAAGAAAGAAAGAAAGAAAAAGAAAGAAAGAGAAAGAAAACTGAAACATATGTTCCCTTGTGCATATGGACTTTTATTATGGGAGCAATGGAGATATTCAACTTAATCTCATCAAGGTAATAAATAATTATTATGAGGAAAGACAGAATGGAACAGACACAGAAGTGCAGTTATGTGGAGTAACAAGAGAGTAAGAGTGGGAGGTGACATGAAAGAGTGAGTCCTGGAAAAGCACAAAGCCTATAGCAAGGAAAGGAAAGGTCAGGGAGGGAAAAGAGAGCAGGATACCACTTAGAGTGAAGAATGTGAAGCTATGGAAAGACATCAGAGTTGTAGAGTCACCAATCACCACCTGTCCCTAGGGAATGAGGATGTGCAGTGAGGAAGTGTGTGAGTAATTAGTTTATTTTAAGTTTCTGACATGAGTGATGTGCTCAGCCTAGCACAGCAGTAAGATGTGCCTAGCCTCTGTGCAGTACTCTCCAATATGGAGAAAGTCTTTATCAGTTCTTGTACTCTTCCTAACCCTTTAACTCTCTGGGGCTGATGGACTGTATAATTTTGCAAACTAAATCCTTTGCTATGTTGACTGAGAAATTAGTATAGTTAACTACACATTTGTCAAAGCAAGACTTTCTTTTCAGAAACAGAGTTATAGCAATAAATATACATTTTTTATTTCCTTTGTTTTAAAAGGGAATTACAATTTTATGGGATGAAGAGATGACCATCATCTCTTCAGAAGCAGTATAAAGTAGTCAGCTGTGTAAAAAGCACCCTAGATAAAAATAGACGTCATCTAGCCATTTTAAACATAAAATGAATACCATGATCCTGAAAGCAAACAAAGTTTGAGGGTATAACATAATCAGGTGTGAGATAATTTGTTTTCAAAATTAAAATGATACCTGTACATTGTAGATAATTGTATTAAAAAGAAAGTAAGATTTACTATTTTCATATTTGTTGGCTGTTTTTTGATTCCAGAACAAGAGAACTGTAAAAATGTGAAAAGGCATGTGAGGACAGAGACTATGGGCAGCAGAAGATCTGAAATATTTCTGAGGAAAAGGACTGCTACTCCAACAGTGACGTTTGCAGGCAGAATGAAATTATTTGTCTGTGCAGTTAATCTCCAGTAGCCCATTTCATTGTGTATCCTTCAAAAACATCAATAACAAAAGGAAAACAGAGGATGTTTTAAGTATTACTAAGTGGAGGGGGGACCCTGGTTACAAAGAACACAGAGAAGACAGAGTTACTGAAAATCGTCTTTGCATCAGTCCTCGCTGACAAGAACAGCCCTCAGGAACTCTGACCCAGGAGACCAAAGCAAAGGAATGTTCAAAGGGCACTTTCCTTTGGTCAAGAAGGATTGGATTAGAGAACAGCCAGGCAAAACTGACATGCACAAAGCCTTGATGGGGTGTATCTATGAGTGCTGAGAGAGTGGACAGACTACCATAGCTAGGCTGCTCATAAACATCTTTGAAAGGTTGTGGGAGTCAGGTAAGGTGCTTGAATACTGAAATAAAGCAAATGTCATCCCTGGTAAAACAAGGGCAAGAAGGACAACCCAGGGAGCTACTGGCCAATCAGCTTCCCCTCAGTCCCTGGAAAGACGATGGAGTGTCTCATTCTGGATGCAATCTCTATCCACATGGATGACAAGAAGGTAATCAGTAGTCAGCATGGATTCACCAAAGGGAAATCATGATTGACCAACCGGATTGCCTTCTGTGAAGAAACAACTACCTGGATGGATGATGGAAGAGCAATGCCTGTTGTCTGCCACAGCTTCAGCAAGACTTTCAACACTGTTTCACACAATATCCTCATAGAGAAACTCAGAAAGTGTGGACTGGATGAAAGGACAGTGAGATGCATCAAAAACTAGCTTAATGGAAGATCCCAGAGGGTCATAATCAGCAGCACAGTGTCCAGTTGGAGGACTATCACTAGTGGTGTCCCTCAGGGTTCAATACTGAGCCCAGTACTATTTAACTTATCAATACCTCAGATAAAGGGACAGAGTTACTCCTCAGCAAGGTCACTGGTGACACAAAGAGGGAAGGAGTTGCTGATACCCCAGAGGGCTGTGTAACCCTTCAGAAGGACCTGGATAGGCTGGGGAGATGGGCAGAGAGGAACTGAAGTTCAACAAAGACAAATTCAGAGTCCTTGGCCTGTGAAAGATAACCTCAAGTACCAGCACAGGCTGCAGAGTGAGCTTCTGGAAAGCAGCTCTGAGAAGAAGGACCTGATGGTCTTGGTGGGCAACAAGCCATCCATGAGCCAGCCGTGTGCCCTTGTGTCCAAGAGGGCCAGTGGTATCCTCAGGTGCATTAGGAAGAACATTGCCATCAAGTTGAGGGGGGTGATCCTGCCCCTCTACTCAGCCCTGGTGAGGCCATGTCTGGCATACTGTGCATAGTTCTGGGCTCCTCAGTATGAGAGACATGGAGCTCCTGAAGTGAGTCCAGAGGAGGGCTACAAAGATGATTAAGGGACTAGAGCATGTCAGTTATGAGGAAAGGCTGAGGGAGCTGGGCCTGTTCAGCCTTGAAAAGAGATCCCTGAGAGAGAACCTCCACAATGTATATAAGTACTGGAAAAGAAAACAGGTGTTTCTCAGTTGTGTAAAGCTACAGGACTAGAGGCAACAGGCACAAACATGCACAGGAAGTTCCACCTGATATGAGGAAGAACTTCTTTACTCTGTAGGTGATTGAGTACCAGAAAAGATTGCCCAGAGAGGTTGTGGATCTCCCTCACTGGAGATATTCAAAAACTGTCTGGATGCAATCCTGTACCGTGTGGTCTAGAATGACCCTGCTTGAGCAGGGAAGTTGGACCAGATGACTCACTGTGGCCTCTTTCAGCCTGACCCATTCTGTGATGCTGTGCAGTGTTTTTTATCCTTGTACTTTCACAGAATCACTGGCTTTACAGAGCAGGTAGGGATTTGGTTGAATAATAAAACTATATTGGGAGCCCTGTGAAAGGCATTTTATTCAAGGAGTCATCTTGAGAAGGCCATGTCTACTCTACTGGGACTCTATTCTTATATAAAGAATATAAGGACCATAAGGAAAAAAAGAAAAAAAAAACCCAGCAATAAAGTGAATCTGGGTATTACAATGTTCTTATAACACTATTATAATATAATAACAGTATCTGTTTTGCTTTATTTTCATAGTACTGAAAAGGAATCCCTGCAACTTTTTTCTTTTAAATATTTGGGATATTTAATGCATAATGCTTGGTGTTGAAAAATGGGAAAAGAGATAATTAGGCAGAATAAATTAATTTGGTATCATTTCACACTGACCAAATTAATGTGACAATTTACTGCTAGAAGCCTGAGGGCCATTACCTTAGAAAGTAAAATATCTGGAAATAGGTTGATGACTGCAAAACAAAAGTTGTAGAAAATCTGACTTCCTACATGCACCGTGTATTTGTATTCACTTGAGAATTAGAAAATATAGTGATGTAAATTGTTACACATTTATTTTCCAAATATCGTGGAAAACATGAATAAATTTTTTAGTATTTGTATTAATACTTATCTTTTACTAACAATGGTTCAAAGCTTAAAAGCCATTTTTATTGCTTGAAATGAAGTGTGAGTAGTTAAAATAAAAAACAATCTCTTTAAGTGGATAATCATTCCTCAGAAGTCATTCCAGTCCCCAGACATAATTGTGAATGGTCAATATTCAGCCTCAATTATCTCTAGTCTGCTCTGAATTCATCTTTGATATTGATAAAGCATTTTAGAAATTTAAAAAAAAAAGACAACACAACACCAACCACAATGTATAAATCTTAAATATAATTAATATTATATAATCAACTTGAAGAATGTCCTCAGTCTTTCAGAGAAGGCACATGACTATGTGAATAACTTAGTTTACTGGCATAAAGAGGCAGTGATGGAGGAGATACAGCACTTTAATGCAATGCTGAGATAAAAATTACCATAACACACACTAAATGCTATATTTAGTGTGTAAAACAGTTCCTGAAATCTACAAGATGGATGATTATTGATTGGATAATTTTGATTTTAATCAAATTTTCTGTGGAGTTTTTGTATATTTGTTTGCATTC
The DNA here is from genome assembly GCA_013396655.1 of Campylorhamphus procurvoides. Taxonomy (NCBI): domain Eukaryota; kingdom Metazoa; phylum Chordata; class Aves; order Passeriformes; family Dendrocolaptidae; genus Campylorhamphus; species Campylorhamphus procurvoides. The sequence goes on along the minus strand of WBMV01004140.1, from coordinate 144,655 downwards.
CCTTTGTTATATTTATTTCAGTTTTTTCCTATGTGTTCATATGGTGTTCTTGGTACATCAACAAACAATTTATGCAAAAGGACATGGGCTGCAACAATTAATACCTTGGAGTATCCCCCTTATTCAGCTCTCTAGTAAGAATTTCCTGTCTCTCCTCCTAGTTCCTCAGACTTCTAAAGAAAAAAAGCAGGAACAAAAAACCAATGACCAAACAAATAAACAAAACCAGGCAAACAGGAAAATGGCTTACCCTCTAAGAGATTCAATAAGTTGAGCAAAACGTATTTGACATACATTTATTTCAATCCAACAGGGACATTATCTCACCAGGTAATGATATGCAAGAGGCAGTGTTAGATCCAAGAGCCTTTGTTTCCTATCTCCAGAGTATTTTATCAAAACAGGGAAGGCCTACCACTGAAGAATAAGTCTTTAAAAAAATAAATATATTTGGAGAAGAAACATCCTATTGGAAGTGAATGGAAATTGTCCTAGGAGATGAAGCCAAGGTTTTCAATTGGCCATTAAAACAAATTGAAGCGACTGCAAACCACACAGTGGAGATGTAATAAAGTATGGTTGAGTGAGTGAGCTATTACATTTTACATCCCACATTGATGAAATGTTCTTGCACTGTTATGCCAGAATGACTTCATAGTAAACTATGATAATCTGTGGAGGTAGCAGTTGCCTGGATAAATATTCATAAAGGAGATTTAGTCAGTGTGGCGTACCTATTCATTGCATGAAAAAGCATTTCTGGAGTTACTGATGATACTAATGTGTAGGAAGAAAAGCAAAACTATTCCATATCATAAATCAGATTAAAGAGCCCAGACAAAAGAGTTAAGTTTTGAATAGTAGATTCTTACTTCATTACTGGGACACTTACTTCCGTAAAAGGGTTCTAGACAGTTTGCCAAATCTTTAGTTGAATCAAAGAATCACAGAGAGGCTGAAATTGGACGGGACTTCAGAGATTGTCTGCTCAAACCTCCCTACTCAAACAGGACTCCTGCTCAAGCACAGCCCAGGACCATGTCCAGCTGAATTTTTACTCTCTCTAATGATGGAGACTGTACAGCCTCTCTGGGCAACCTGTGTCAGGGCTTGGTTCCTATCACAGTAAAAAAGTGTTTTGTTGTGTTGAGAAAGGACTCTCCTATATTTCGTTTTGAATCTCTTTTCTTTTCCCTGGGGATCATTGAAAAGAGCCTGACTCACTCTTCTTCATTTCTCCATCCCGCTGTCAAGTATTTATATACCCAGGCTGAACAGTCTCAGCTCACTCAGCCTTTACTCATGTATCAGGCGCTCCAGTCCCTTAATCATTTTTGTGGCCATTCTCTGAACTCAATCCAGTATGTCTATGTCTCCCTTATACTGAGGGGCTCAGAACTGGCCACAATGGTCCTGGTGACTTGCCAGTGCTAAAAAGAGGGGAAGAATCACCTTCCTCCTACCTGCCTAAATACCTTGCCTAAAACAGCCCAGGATAGCATTTACTTTCTTTGCAGCAAATTTAGTCTTATTTACCTCAATATTCACTACTTGTCTGACTATATTTTTCTTATATTTTCAAACTAGGTTCTGCATTTCTCATAATAAATTGGTCATCAGCTGACTGTTTGCCACATGTAGACTCCACTTACTGAAAGTTGGATATTATGATGTGTTGGGGAAGATAATTATTAACAGATGGAGATCTGGAGGGATTGTTCAGCAAGCCCTGGGCAGAAGATACTGTAAGGGTTTCCTCCCTGCCATGAGAGATTACTTTGAAAACCAGGACTGTTTCCAGCTATCCATGTGTATAATCCCTGTCTTCTCTTGCAAGATCTGGAAGGACTTATGAGATGTTGCAAGACGTGCAGAACCCCTTTGTTCCCCGCAGGTGGTCCTGGTGTGGAGAAATGCTTACCCGTATGTTAAAATATAGTGACTGGATTGCCTAAGTCCTACTTAACATAGTTTGTCCCCCTCATTAACATGTCCTACCTCCTCATTAACATACCCCATTCCTCAGTTCTATATATTGTAGTGTGAGTGATCAATAAATTGTCTCAGTTTCTACCCCCAAACTGGGACCGTCTAGATTATTGACCGACCAACAATGATGCACTAATCACGAGTTGTTCCACTGTCCTTGTATGCACTTTTGTCCAAGATTCTGCCGAGAGGAGAATAAAAGGCTGTTTTCACGGTACTGGAAGCATCTTCCAAGGATCAGAACATTCCACTTAGTGCTCCTACAAACAGAAGTTGAAAAGAGCATATAAATATTTCCACCTTTTATATACAAAAGCCTCAAAGAACAGATTATGTTCATTACTGAAAAAGCTTTGTTTATGGTGAACAAGATTTTGTTAGCAGAAGATTGAGGAAAGTTCTGAGCAGTCTGTTTGATAATGTCACACCCACATTATTTAAATGAGAATGATCAGATTTTTTTCAGAAACAGCATGGCTTTTCTAAATGGTAGTTGTCACAATAAAAAATAGGAGTAAAATAACTTTAAAATGCTTTGCCATGCTCTCATGTTTCTCTATAATAAATCAAGACGCATTTGTGGTTCAGATTACTGGAATAAAACTTTTGGACTCTACTCCACCACCAATAGAGGCCATCTGGACCCAAGCTGCAGACACAACGGCAAAGCATGCTTTCAGACTTCCTTCATTTGCAGAGGCACTGCACAAACCATGGGTATACAGTGAAGACCAGATCAGCTGTCAGCACTACGTAGCACCTGTATCTTTCAGGAAAGGGTGAAACATTGGATGGAGATGCTGAATGACTGCATTATAAGTGAACAGAATTAACTACTGGCAGAACAGAGGTCTTTGACACAAGTATATATGAATCTAGGTTTTCCTTAAAGTTGTGTTGGTTTTACTAACCTAATTCAATTCAATATTTTTAGGCTCTTCCACTCAAGACAAAAATGCATAATAAAGTTTTCTAATGAAGGAAAAAGTAAGTAGACACCATTATTTCCTCTCTTTCTCATGCTCCCTCTTTCTCATTTTCTTTTTAAAGAATCAAAACCAAGTGTGCTTTTATTCTTTGCTCTGAAGATTCTCTATCTATCAAAAATTAGATAAGAGTAAGCACACCATGGTACTATTTTAGACAGAGTTGATTTATATTAGGAGATGGAAAACAGAGGTGTATGCTTTAAGAGTTATAGGTCATACACTTCTATTTGGAAATTTTGGGATTTTTTATTTATTCATTAGCTAAAAATTTTTTTTTTAGTATGCACTTCAACAACACCTAAATGTTTGATAATGACTATTTAAAGAAAAATATTTTGGGGTTTAGTTTTAATAGAATTTCAATTATTATTTCTTCTTGTTGTATAAAAAATTACAAAGATAAACACTACACCTAATGTTCAGAACTTCTCTAATTTTCTTTGTTTCATGTCATATACAATTTTGAACTTTATTTTTGCTGCTTGAAGTCAAACAAAATCATGTTCCCTTAATTTCCCATTAAAAAACCCAACACTGATATTCAGTGAATTCTTTGGAAACTGAAGCTTAAACAAGTAGAAAATACAGATCTGAGATTACATGTAGTGCCAAGCCAGAAATGAGAGAGGTTATAGGAGAGGTCAGAGATCAAGTCATGCAGCTGAAGTTTTCTTTTGTGGCTGTGACAGAATCTTTCCTAGCCTATAGCAACCATTTTATTTTTTTAGAAAATATTCTTAATTATAGTAAGATAAGTAGTCAGTTCTGAAGTTAGACTTAGCTTACCCTTTATTCCCTGGAATTGTTCAAGCCCAGGTTGTATTGGGCTTTCAACAACTTGCTCTAGTGGCATCTCTCCCTGCCTATGGCATGGAGGTTGGAACTAGATGGTCTTTGAGGTCCCTTCCAACCCAAACTATTCTATGATTCTATGATTCGCTAATCTTTTCTGGCAGGCAGCACCTTTTGTGCCCAACTACAGACCATTTCTGTGACACTAGTCAAGTATCTAGCCTTCCCCTTTCAGACCCCTCAGCTGCCATGTTCGCACAGAGCATCTGAGTTCAGGCTTTTCCTTCTTTCCAGCTACTGCTGTCACTATGATCATCCACAGCGAGCACCTGAACAGCAGAGCTTATTGTTTTGCCCGCATTACCTCTTCTAAGGTCCTGGAATCCCTGGCTTATTGTTTAATGGCTTGTATATAGTTTAGAAACAACTCTACTAACCAAAATATTTCTTGTGTTACAGTTCACAGTTACCAGTAATATAGTTGTCATGGCAACGAAGGAATTGTAAGCATTGATTTTTTTATTTCTATTTTTATCAACCAATCAAAATCATATTTCTAATCCCAAACACCCAAAGCTAAATGCCTGAACTCATAAACATCCTTGCTTTTAAAAATCTGACAAGTCATTAGCCCTTGTTTTCCTCTGAAAAGACACCTTTACTTTGATGTCTAAAAGTCAGATGAGAAATCCACAAATTTGTCTCATCTGCATACAGCATCTTTGATTTCAACTGATAAAAAATATAGGAGTATTTGGAAAGCAACGAATATATTACAAAATAATTGTTAGAATTTTGCATACTTTAAAATTATTTCCTTGGTATTTTTGTAAGTAATTTCACTGATCTTATTTCTGCACCTATTTGTGCACTGACTGCAAGGTGTACTTTGGAAAAGAAGGAATGAAACAGATTTTATAATCATTATGGACCTGTCTTAAAATATGTTTTTAGAGATTATATTTTGTTTTATGGTGTCTTTCCAGCCAAAAATGATACAAAGAATAAAGTTGTTTGCATGTATCAGTTTGATTATAACTTATTTGCTTAACTGTCCATTGTACTATAAAAGATTTGAAAAAAAGCAAAAAGGAGCTTATGTTCAAGCAAATATAAACCTGAGCTCATTACAAATCCAAACTCCATCTTTCATAGTCAAGACTATATTTTCAGTTACAAAGCAACCAAGTTCTGAAAAGGCTTTCCATTCATGTTGTCATTTGAAACTACTGAAGATACTGATTGAATATGAAACAGTAAAAGAATTTGCCCACTTAGACCAGATTTCATTGCCATTTACAAATATGAAAAGTCAAAACTACCCTACTGAAACTCTCATCTTTAAGAAGCAGCAAAAGACGCCCTCTGAAAGTGTACTTTGGAAGTGTCATGAGCATTCAATGCTTTTAGGAACTGGATGACAAATTTATTTTTCTGTGAATACAAAATGAGTGCTTATGGATATCACCCTTGCTTTCATCTCCTCTTCATTGTATCAGTTTCTGAAATTATACCCAGAATACCATCAAAATATGTGCTTTAAGTTTGTTTTAAAGTTGAAGGTAAAATGTATTTAGCTGCTTAGTAAAAACCAACATTTCTAAAGGAGTTGAGAAATAGATTTCAGGATAGAGGCATTATGTGATGTACAATGTCTTTCCTATACCAGTTATAACATAAATTGTTAGTGATTGTATCTAAAATTATTCTAACTAATGATATAATCTGAAGTAACTCAGTCAAATAATTTTCATGTGTCACTTGGTAAATCTAAGCAAGGGTTATAGTTATATTGTGAGGAAATTTTGTTTCTCCTCAGATTATGTACAGTTCTTTAGACCAAAGATTTTCCCCGGGCAGCTTGGTAGAAGGAGAAATAATGGCTGAATGTTGAATTAAATACTTAAATGTCATCAACCTTGCAATAATAATGTGCTAAGGAGTACCCAAAGTTTCTGTGTTTTATAAACAGATGAACCAACAAACCTAATTACTGTCAGAGGAACTTGCCACTATTTATTTTATCTTTGAAGTAACAGACACCAGAATCATTAGTGTAGACCTCAGAATTTATTCTTAATATTTCTGAGCACATAATGGAGTGCATTCATTAGCTACTCTTATTCAAAGGCATACACATGTTTTCTAGACACCATAAACAATTGAGGAAATCCCTATTCAGTGCATCTGGATTTTTTTTGTTTGTTTGTTTAAATACAGTTTTCTGGTAACAAATGAGTAATATTTTTATTGAATAATTGCCATTATAAAAGCAAACTGCAATTAAGGAAAAAATCTTTTCACTGTTTGTACTGTAGATCAAGTTTCAGAAAGGTCATAGAAAATTTGATCAAATATTACTGAGCAATTATTTTCCAGACACAGTAGAGGATATTAAATAGTTCTTTAAGCATCCACTGAAAGAAATATTCTTTCTATTACTTAGAACAGCAATTTGTATGTCACGGTTTATTACTCCAGAAAATTATTTCAGAAGGAAAAATGCTTTCTAATTTGTATCTGTAAGAAGATTAGATTCCTATAGAAAAAGGAGAACCTTCTAGCAAAAGGTGGGCATTGAGTTCTACCATGAAATTAGTGCTTTCTATGAATAAAGCCACATACAAGAAATTTACAGAGCACTTGTTCAATGTCCTAATTTAAACCCTTAATCTCTACTTGCAGAAGAAGAAGTTTTTAATTTTGCCTTTCACTCTGAGGTAGCAAAACTTTGGAATAGGTACCCAGAGAAGATGTGAAATCCCCATCCTGGGATATCTTCAAAATTCTAGGCCTTGATGCTGCAATTGAATCATCATGGTGGACCTTGAGGTAAACCGGGATCTTAGAAAATGGACTTTGAAAGTTGAACCAGATAACTTCTAGAAATCCCATTAAATCTAAATTATTGTATGGTTTGACCACAAATTTTAGGTAGAATCCCAGCTTCAGTCTGAGTGTGTGTCAGCTTTTAGAAAAAGGTAGTTCCGCAAAAATTTTTGTTAATTGTATTTCTTTGGTGCTGCTGCTAGGGCCTGTACTTGCTGGTCAACAGACTTCTATGCGTGCTCTGCACAAGTTTTATCTCTATCCAGACATTTAACTGGCAGAAGGTCTGAGTCAGTCTTGACAAAATATTTGAGACAGTGTCTTATATTTTGAATGAACTTTCGGGTACACATCATAGAAGCATAGAATGGATTGGAATGTAATGGACCTTTAAAAGTCATCTGACTTTAAACATGTATTCACCAAGAGCTATTTAGCACTAACTCCCACCTACTCAACAGAAATGTCACTCCTAAGGGATATTTTATACAGAACTTCTTCTAACACACAAAACTTGCCGTATTGAGCTTTATGTGAGCAAGTAAATTCACAAAATTCTAATAGAGCATATGTACCCTGTAAGGATCCAAGAAAATAATTGACTTTGCACTGTGGGTAAAGGCATGCAAGTGCTTAGCATCAGCTCAGGAGTATATTACCAGCTGAAAGATGTAAACAGGGACACAATGGGTAGTTGCAAATGCCTAGTGAATGCAACATTAGAGAAATGGAATCCTTCTGGGTTCAATAGCTGTAAAATCGAAAGACAACAAGCACCCACACTCATTAGGGCTGCTGCTGGGGAGTTTCCATGGTATAAAATGGATGGCAAAAAATCTTTAAAAGACAGTTGACACAGTTCTAAGTCTTGATTATTCTGTGTTTTTGAGAAGTCTAAATCAGCTTTGAGAAAGCAAAGTGTATAGGAAGGTTTTCTTAAAACAAATGGACTTTTTTTTTAATCTCGGACAAGAAGTGCCTCCAGAAATCACCCTTCCTAAACTAAAACAGAGTGTTTCAGTTATTCATTCTGACCTTTTATAGATTCAGTGTTTACTTACATACATTGTACATCAAAGACTTTTCCATGCTTTGGCTGATACAGTGGAGACCTGCATGGCATGTACTTTTTGTCCCCTACGTGCAACTAAGATTAACAGATGGACACTATCATGGAAAGTTTAGTTTCATTAGTGGGAAGAAAATGAGGGCATGGTGTAGATTCTTGCTATAAATTTTCCTGTGTGTTTTGAGTATCACAGTGGTTCTACGATTTTCACAAGTCCAAATGGTTATTTGTATGAGTTATCCTGAATCAGATTTGCTGGAATCCATACTGCAAGATACGGAGAAACATTCCATTTAAAGATTTTTTTTAAATCTGAGCTATTTTCAGAATAATTTTTATAAGTCTCCTCTTTAGAGTGAAGAGAAGAGGCAATCAGTGTCATCAACTGTGAGAGACAATCGTGTCATCAGTGGAGTCACCAGGCATTTAATAGGTATGTTTGAAGGAAAACACAAAAACTTTGGGAGTCATTTGGTATCAAAAACAAGTAACATTTTTCTCTTAGTGTTAATGAGAGCTGTGCTTAGCAGATATCTTTCTCTAATCCAAAATGAATATTAAACTCTTTATAAAGCAATTTAAACAATTCTGCAGGTAATTTTGTATTGTTATAATCTAATTATCAGAAGTCTTACTGAAAGACTTCAATAATGTGTTCAGAGGTCTAAAAGGAAACCTACTGCCAAAGATCTTTGCAGCTTTTCAAGTGTAACTACATGTTAAAATTCCAGGATTACTCCATCTAAAGAAATTTTTGTTAATTTTGTTAATTTTTTTAATCCTCCCAGATCATCAAGTCACTTCTGGATCAGGAAAAGCTTCATTTCTTTCAGATATGTGTCCAGTGTACCTCATTTTTCCAAGCTTCTCTTTTCCACAGATCTTCTGAGATGCCTAACAGTACAACAGGGAGCTCAGTTTTGCTGTCCTAGAGATCTGTCACCAGTATGTCCACAGCAGTTCTCTGGCCAGCTGCCATTAGGTGGAACATGTCATGACTGAGCTCTGCCAGCTTTTTCTCAAATAATTTAACATCTTTCCTCCACCTAAATGCTAGTCTTTGTAAGAATAATTTGGCTGACTATGACCAAAAGTACTTGCACTGCTATGGCTGTTTTCTTGACAAACCAGTATGATAACACAGACTTTTCCCTTATGAAACCAGGCCACAAACAGATTAGAATTCTATTTCCTTTGACAAGGATTTGTATCTTATTCTGCTATTACTGGTATCGGCACTGTGCCTTTTGAATCATCATGATTCAATAACTTTGAATTATGGACCATCAAGATGGAGTATATCTCTCAACCGTGCACATCTTTGTACATTTATCTGCATATGACTTCTGGGAATGATCCACTCAACTAATAATTTTTCTGCCAGAAAAGCCTTTGGCATATAAATTGCTTTCAAAAAAATATTGATGTTGGAATGCATTCTTCTAAGCAGGTACACAACATTAAATGCAAACCTCATCAGTAATGGAAAGTGGTAAGAACTGGACTTTGACATATATGCATTGACTATTTCTGAATTTGAATGCTTGTTGTGTACACTTAGTTGGTCGTATGAACAAGAAACATCTGGCAAATGACCCAGTGAGACTATGCAAAATAATTTGGGTTAAAAAAGCATTTAAATGATGTTGAACTGTTCAGAATTAAAAAAATGCTGGAGACAGCTTGTCATTGAAAGCACATTGAGTAAATTTCTGTTGTCTGCCAACTTCTGAGATAAGATTTATCCAGGATCATTAACAAATGTCTGGACATACTTTAGTTTTGCTCATGTATAGGAGAGAAGATGGAGGAATCAAGGATATGAGGTAGTAGAGAGTATTAAAGGAGGGAAAGATGCTAAAAAAAATGTTTTCTCTTAGCCTTATGTACTGCACCAGCAGGCTGAGTGAGAAAGGGAGGTATAGAAGGATTTTTTTAATAAATCTGAAGGAAAACTCAATGCATTTGTCTGGAGGTAAATTCAGAATATATATCCACTTTCCCTGCCAGACACCTAATTTTGTTTGTGGGATGGTGGGTGAGAAAAAAAGCCCATCATTTTTTCACTGGCTCTTATAGATCTTATAAGATTACTTTAGTTAATGAGAAAATAAATTTTGGTTTTACTCCTAGGTTTAGAAAATTAACTGTAATCTGTTACTGAAGAAAAAGCAAAGGTGTGCCTCTCACTGTTTTTTTTCCTCAAAGAATTGACATAGAATAGATCTGTATCAAGTTATTGAAGCTCGCTGCTCTTTTTTTTTATTTATTCCTGCGATATCAATACACTTTGACTGAAGAAATATGGGAGTGTATTTTTCTCTAAGTTTTAAAATTGCTTACATTGCTCTTCAGATATACCAGATTTATGGCTGTGAAGCATAAAAATCCTCATTTTATTCACTTTACAGTCCCAGTATCAGAAGCATCAAAAAGTGTCTCCACATTAGTTTTCCTAGAAGGGACCTAGAGGAACATATTTAATGAAAGAAAATAGAATAGATCAATCTCTGTGTTCATGCAATCTCTTGTGTTTGTGCTGAAGCTTTAAATGTGTCTGTTAGTGGTTTGGTTTTGAGACATGTTCCAATAGAAAATCAATCGGCATTCCCTTCACCCAGTGAGACAAGCTTTGAAAGGATGTATATATTTAAATAATATATCGTTAGCTAGGGAAAAAAATATTTATTTTAAGTAATTTCGAGTTGTTTACAGTCTCCCAGATGTGAGAAGAACTGCAAATAAATACCAACTAGATTATCCTAACACTGTTTTCATTCAGGACACACAATATCATGTAAAATGTCCTAGAGATGGCTGTTTAGGATTCAGAACTTCAGAGTTTAAAATGTTCTATTGCTAACTCAAAAATATAATTTATTTGGCTCTGTGAGAATGTGTTTTGTTTTGGTTTTGGTTTACTTGTCTGGCTCTACAGAGGGAAGTCAAAGGCATTACTTCACAGGGAAATGAAGGGTAAGGAAGATACTTCACTTAAACTGCTTAGATCACCTCTTAAAATTCTAAGCAATCATCCTTCATCTGTGTGTGCCTGGCTGATATTCAAGATAGTCCATGTAATACTAGTGGTATCCAACAATATTCAGCTGATAATGTGAATCAGGAAACATAAATGCTTCACCTATCCCGTCTGCATATCAAAGCTTGATCATGTTTTCACTTGCAGTATTGTGGTGTCTCAGAGTAAATGACTGGAACAGTTTATCTGTATTTCTTTTCTTTGTGACATGCTGTTTTGAGTGTTTGAAGAAAATATTATATGCAATGATGATGTAGAATGGAAAAAAATAGCCCCACTTTTTACTGAAATGTGGTATCAGAAAAGTGACTTAGGGAGAGAAAGTTGCTATCTACTAGCTTTCAGTTCTGGTAAGGTTAAGGCAAAGTGTGAGTTTAGAACAGTCAATAGAAAAAAACCCCAACTATATGATTTTTTGAGAGTTTTCTAAACTAATTTCCTAAAATGTGGACAGGGTAGAAAAAGAAGTGTTTTAAAAAGGTCTTGAAAATTTGTACTAAGCCACTGGACAAAAGTAGAAATCAAGAGTTTACCTGCAAGGATGAATCATCAGGCTATTCAAAAATTGGCTGAATTTGAGGTGGGAAAAATAGTGAAGCATGTAAAAAATTTTATATAGTGAATTATTTACCAGATCTAGTAGTAAAAATTGTATCCCCCATGAGAGTATAAAGAGTAACAAAATTGCCATTGTGTCTCAAAGTCAATTTACAAGCATCTGATTTTTAATGTCTTCCATATTAACCTTGATTAATAAATGAATTTAGTTTATTAATGAATTCAGATATGTAAGGAAGCTGACTCAGAAGTCCTCACCTTTTCTGGCCCAGTGGCAGCCATAGTGAACCAGTACAACACTTATATATTATGCTTTGTGCTTCTCAACGTACCAAGGAAGGAAGTGAAGTGGGAAGTGAAATGAAGAGCATGAGCAGTACCAGTTATCCTTAAAAGCAGCATATTTGAATTTCAGCCATAGGCTGGGCAGCATGGGCTAAGACTTCAAGGGCATGAGAACTTCGTACCTTATCAGGGCTTTCTCACTTTTGCAATAGGTGCTAAATACAACCCAACAGATACAATTTAATTTCTGGAAAACTACATAAAATCTCTCTACTAAATTAAGCTTTGTGTTTATTAAGACTTTTACTATACTTTTTTTACCATTTTGAATGGTTTGCCTTTTAGTCCAGCTAAGTCCCTGGACCTGCCTTTCCTTTGCAGTACTATCAGTTTCTATTTAGAAGTTATATGTTTTCTAGTTGCTTCTGTATGTGTTTTTCCTCCCATACTGGAAGTGAATTTGGGGCAGGCATGTAACCCTCATTCTCTGTGCCAGCATAATCTCCTGGATTCCTGCATTCACACCAATTCTCTGTTGCACCTGGATTTTCCTCTTTGTAAACCAAAATGAAACAAGTGTCAACCCCAGTGAGCCATCATTGCATTTGAGTGTCCTCTCTAACAAAGCAATTATTTTTGCCATTCTGATGTTAGCTGTCCTTTTCTTCATAGTGCTGTACATTTATTTATATTTTCTTACCACATATGACCTTACTAGGTGTCAGACTAGAAAGTATTTTGCATGGATTTTCTACACTGTTTTAAACTCCTGAACTGGATTAATTGTATTCCATGTGCAGATAGGAAATGTGTTCAAGAAGCAGATCTGTCTAATATATCAGTGTTAATTATCTCAACAATCTGTACTGAGAAAAATGTTTATTAAAAGTTCTTCAGTCCTGTATTTGATTTTGACAGAAAATTTTGCCTTCCAATAGTCTTTTTAGGAGAATTTTCTTTCCTCTACTGAACACATCGGATATGTTAACTATTTAATAAATGAAATATCAAACACTTGTATTCTTCAGGAGACCATAGTAAGTTATATATTAAGTGTTATGGAGCATCAATTTACAGTACAAATTATTTAATTTCCCTGTTATTTTGTTTTGTATACTACCAGTTTTTGAATATTTCTCACATTCAGAGATTTTAAAAATGGTTAAAATATAATCAAAGTTGCTTTCTAAAACTAAGGGGGTGGCAAAAACTAAGTTTCTGTGGCACAAGTCCAAAACGCACACAACAGGTCAGAGACTGATACATTTAATTTTGTTTTGATTTGCCATTATTAAAAGAATTAGCCAGTTGCAAAGTGAGAACACCACATATTCCTCACCATCAAGCTCAGCTGGTGCTTACGCCATGCAAATTTTCAAGTCTTGCTCTTTAAAGAAATTGGATCTAAGTACTGATCTGACTTTACTTAGCCAAGCAGATGCGTCTCCTCACAGCTGGAGCTGGCAGAGCTTCAGGCAATTTTCTGCTCCTGCTGTGCAAATACTTACTCCATTTCACTATCACTTGCTCTGCCTCTTCAGAATAGAAATAATTCAAGTACTAAAAGACCCTAACAAACTACCATAGCAATTAGATTAAAAGTGTGTAAAATCACAGAAGAAATCCCAGAACTCACTCATATTCCAAAAGAAGAAAAAAGAAACATTGTTGACCTCCCAATCAATACCACAGAATTTCTATAATCTTAACATCTCCCTTATATCTATTACCTTCTAATGAGTTTGCTAGTAATTTCCATCACTCAATACTTATCCAATTTTAGATACTCTATAACTATTTTATCACAATGGATTTTTTGAAACATGAGGGATTCAGCATATTTAAAAATAGTAATAATTTCATAACAATATTATTTAGATTAAGTGTACTTTTGTTCAGCAAGAAGATACAGCAAATCTTGTAATTAAAAAATCTTACCTTGTTCAGGAGCATCAGGTATTTTCCTTGATGTAATAATTTCTTTTGGGAAGCTCACAAGTAAACTGAAAGGTGAATGAAAACCTGAAAATGAATAGATGCTGATTTTGCTGCTGTTGAATTTGAAAGCATTTCCCATTGGTATTGCACGAAACAGAACTGAGTATATGAGCATGACAGGATTCTGAAGAGATTAGTCTTTCTATTGAAATTTAAGACTGGTTTGTTGTTTGTTTTTTTTTTCTCTACCATTTAATTTTTCAGTTATTTTTGGGGAAAAGCAAATCTTAACAAAATTCTGAAAGCAAAAATTTTAGTCTAAATTTGCCCCATTCATCCTTTCTGCTATTTCTCTGGGCCCTGTTATCCACATTGGATAGATATGATAAATAAAAGTTAAAAGCAGTTCCAATATAGAAATTCTCTTTTTTATTCAGGGAAATTATTTCATCTAAATAGAATAGTAAATAGACAGTGATTAATTTTTTAAAGAAAAATTGGAACGTTTCTAATATTTCTCACTTTACTATATTTCTATTAAAAGAGTATTTTTCTAAATTAATAGTCAAATTTTGAAAAATAAATCTTGGTTTCCTGAGCAAAACTTGGAAGAGGAAATGAATGAAGTGAAAACATTGTAAAGGACCTTCCATATTGTCTGAAACCACATTTTTATAAAACCAGATGAAAAGATAGCTATTTATTAATGTAAGTGTATCTATTTCCCCCCCACACACACACTGTATTTCTCTATTATTCAAAAGAATAGCTAAAAAGCTATAGTGAAAGAGCCATGGGGTGTAGAAAAATGAAGAAAATAGCTCCATCAGGGGGGCAGTTACAACTTGGCTCATAGTTTGTCTTCCATCAATACATTAGGAATTTACTGTCAACACTAAAAACTTTTTTGAGGAAGTACAAAAAATGAAGTATGAAAGACAGGTGGGACCTCAGTATGTTTGTGGAGGTAAGAGAAGGTAAAGATTCCCATACCTGAAACAATGAACTTGACATGTCTGTCAATGTTTCTTTCTTTTTTGTTGCCTTTTTGATCAGAAAAGAAACAAATTTAGAAATAAAATGGGATGTGAACTAGTTTAAAAGTTGTGCCAATCAAATTAATATTAAAACTTTTCAGTATGGTCCCTCATATTTTGAAAAAGAAGCAGCCCATGTAAGAGAAAGGTTTACCATTGGAAAACCTCTACTGTTCCTTGTCCTCTGAATCTCTACAAGGGAGATTGTTAGGGTTGTGCAGTTTTCTGCCTAGTTTGCTATGGTTTGGTAACTACGTTTTTTTTCCAGCCTCTCCCTGTGTACTTTTCTGTCCACTGTACAATTTCAATCTAATTTGACAGGTAGAACGAAATCTTTAAAAAAATCCCAAATTCTTAAGAAAACTACAAGTGGAAGAGAAGGCAGATCCAAATTAATGAACTCAACAGCGAACAAAGATACAGAGCAATATTAGGTGCTATCTCCTCTGCCTGACCCATTGACTGCATTGATGCTTGTCTGAGGGACCAAAAACTTAACAAAGTACTTCTCTCTACTAAATACACAACCAAACAAAGGTATTAGGAATTCAAAGGAAAAGCATTTTACATTTGTACAGGGCACTGAGTACAAGAGGTCTCAGGCTCACAGTTAAAAGAATGTAAAACTAATGTATAATCATTCTATTTCAGTCTGAATAATATTCATTCATTATGCACNACCCCCCCACCCCAGTATTTGCAAGAATGAGTAGAAACAATGTGAGCGTATTTGGTCTGGCTGGAGTGGACTTAGCTTTCCCCGTAGCAGCTCTCCTAGTGCTGTGCTTTGCATTTGTAGTCAGAATGANCTCCCAATCAATACCACAGAATTTCTATAATCTTAACATCTCCCTTATATCTATTACCTTCTAATGAGTTTGCTAGTAATTTCCATCACTCAATACTTATCCAATTTTAGATACTCTATAACTATTTTATCACAATGGATTTTTTGAAACATGAGGGATTCAGCATATTTAAAAATAGTAATAATTTCATAACAATATTATTTAGATTAAGTGTACTTTTGTTCAGCAAGAAGATACAGCAAATCTTGTAATTAAAAAATCTTACCTTGTTCAGGAGCATCAGGTATTTTCCTTGATGTAATAATTTCTTTTGGGAAGCTCACAAGTAAACTGAAAGGTGAATGAAAACCTGAAAATGAATAGATGCTGATTTTGCTGCTGTTGAATTTGAAAGCATTTCCCATTGGTATTGCACGAAACAGAACTGAGTATATGAGCATGACAGGATTCTGAAGAGATTAGTCTTTCTATTGAAATTTAAGACTGGTTTGTTGTTTGTTTTTTTTTTCTCTACCATTTAATTTTTCAGTTATTTTTGGGGAAAAGCAAATCTTAACAAAATTCTGAAAGCAAAAATTTTAGTCTAAATTTGCCCCATTCATCCTTTCTGCTATTTCTCTGGGCCCTGTTATCCACATTGGATAGATATGATAAATAAAAGTTAAAAGCAGTTCCAATATAGAAATTCTCTTTTTTATTCAGGGAAATTATTTCATCTAAATAGAATAGTAAATAGACAGTGATTAATTTTTTAAAGAAAAATTGGAACGTTTCTAATATTTCTCACTTTACTATATTTCTATTAAAAGAGTATTTTTCTAAATTAATAGTCAAATTTTGAAAAATAAATCTTGGTTTCCTGAGCAAAACTTGGAAGAGGAAATGAATGAAGTGAAAACATTGTAAAGGACCTTCCATATTGTCTGAAACCACATTTTTATAAAACCAGATGAAAAGATAGCTATTTATTAATGTAAGTGTATCTATTTCCCCCCCACACACACACTGTATTTCTCTATTATTCAAAAGAATAGCTAAAAAGCTATAGTGAAAGAGCCATGGGGTGTAGAAAAATGAAGAAAATAGCTCCATCAGGGGGGCAGTTACAACTTGGCTCATAGTTTGTCTTCCATCAATACATTAGGAATTTACTGTCAACACTAAAAACTTTTTTGAGGAAGTACAAAAAATGAAGTATGAAAGACAGGTGGGACCTCAGTATGTTTGTGGAGGTAAGAGAAGGTAAAGATTCCCATACCTGAAACAATGAACTTGACATGTCTGTCAATGTTTCTTTCTTTTTTGTTGCCTTTTTGATCAGAAAAGAAACAAATTTAGAAATAAAATGGGATGTGAACTAGTTTAAAAGTTGTGCCAATCAAATTAATATTAAAACTTTTCAGTATGGTCCCTCATATTTTGAAAAAGAAGCAGCCCATGTAAGAGAAAGGTTTACCATTGGAAAACCTCTACTGTTCCTTGTCCTCTGAATCTCTACAAGGGAGATTGTTAGGGTTGTGCAGTTTTCTGCCTAGTTTGCTATGGTTTGGTAACTACGTTTTTTTTCCAGCCTCTCCCTGTGTACTTTTCTGTCCACTGTACAATTTCAATCTAATTTGACAGGTAGAACGAAATCTTTAAAAAAATCCCAAATTCTTAAGAAAACTACAAGTGGAAGAGAAGGCAGATCCAAATTAATGAACTCAACAGCGAACAAAGATACAGAGCAATATTAGGTGCTATCTCCTCTGCCTGACCCATTGACTGCATTGATGCTTGTCTGAGGGACCAAAAACTTAACAAAGTACTTCTCTCTACTAAATACACAACCAAACAAAGGTATTAGGAATTCAAAGGAAAAGCATTTTACATTTGTACAGGGCACTGAGTACAAGAGGTCTCAGGCTCACAGTTAAAAGAATGTAAAACTAATGTATAATCATTCTATTTCAGTCTGAATAATATTCATTCATTATGCACAGAAGAAACTCAACTGAAAATGTGATAAAGCATATTTCAAGGATTGCTGGTTTCAGAGCTGATGACAAATGCGGTTAATGAATATTCCACCATGACCAAACTACAATGCAACGACTGTTGCTTTCAGTAAACAGAAATTAAGATGGACCTACTAAATAATGAGAAAACAGTAGCAGCAACAGCACTTAAAGAAGACAACTTCTACCAGAAGTCTTACATGAATAAGCTGGAAAAAATGTCAGAAGACTGCTCTTGTCAAAAGTGAGTAAATTCAGCTCTTAGCCTCCATCATTTTTTTGTGATTTCAGAGGTTCTAGAGGATCCAGGATATTTGTAGAACATATTGTGTGCGGGCTGAAGACCTCTTTGTTCTCCTGTTACTTTTCACAATACCCTGCAATTTTGTCTTTGATGAGTAAGGGTTGAGTACAAAACTGATTTCAGAAACAACCCCCTCTCCTGTTTCCTAAGGGAGGAGTTTCTAGACAAAGGAAATAGACTTACATTTCAACTCTTTCAGAGAGGGTTGATTTTTCTAATTCTCTAGATCCACCATAGCATAGCAGGAAATAAGGAAACTGAANGTTGGCACACTCCATCCTAAAGGCCAGTACGTTGTGGGTAAGCAAGAGTTTGGGAGAGGACATAGTCAGGACACCTTACTCCAAATGATGAGAGGGGTCATATGCCATACCACATAACATCATGCTCAGCAATAAAAGATACGAGAAAAAAGAAAGGGTAGATTAGGGCTAGTGCAAAGATTATTTTTGGCTTCAAATTTTAACAATAACTGTAATTTCTGATGAAGTATAACCCTTTTTCCCCTTGCAATCTCAAGGACACAGAGACCTGCTGTTCACACCTAGTTCACTATTTACTGTGTTAATTTTATTTTAGCTTTCTACTCTGAACTGTAATCAAGCACAGATTCTATGAAAATCATAGAATGCCAAAGTAGAATATTTGATACCAAAAACCCCTTTTTAGCCCTGCATACTGACAATGCATGATGTTAGAAGCTCTCCAGATGACAAGAGAAATCTGCTTTTTTCCATTCAATATTCAGAAAAAAGAACTTTCCAAGCTATGGGACCTTTCTGTATTTATCTACCACTATGCACCTTCCATATCGTGGGCCTGAAATTAGCTGCTCAAGCTAACAGTATCTGCTGTTGAAAGACTCTTGGCTGTATGCTTCTACTGCTCATATGATGCCTATTTTCCTTCTCCTCTTTGTGACATTAACCTGGTTCATGATCCAGCTGATCAGCTGTTGAGCAGGGAGTATCTCCCAGCAAAACTTCCAGACCTGTGGCATTAAGGCAGCCAAAAATTAACTCTGTCTGATAGATCTTGTTAAAAGCTTGTTCTGAAGCTCATTTAGACACCAGCCAGGCTTTAGTTAAGCTAAAGCAATTAAGAATTCATGGATGAATACTTCAAATGAATTTCATTTATTCCTCATGCTTTACAATACTTTAATGAGTTAGAGATTAGCTCATAGTCCTTGAAAATCAGTAACTGTGTTAAACTAGGCTCGAATATATATGATCCATTTCTAGCTGATAAAAGTATTTCATTTGGGAATATATTAATCATGTTGTTGGTATTATGGTAAATATTTTAATAGAAAAAATAAGTTTCTATGGAATCATAGAAAAGCTGTTGTTTACATACTTTGGAATTCATTTAACTCAAAGCTTTACAAGTAAATTTTAACCAAACAATATACTCAATACACCATGCATAGAAATTATGCTGGCTTAGGAAATAAGGAATAGTACCTGAAGTATTTAGCCAAAAAAAAAACCAACCAACCAACCCACCAACCTCAAACTAAAGGGAAACACAGCAACAGCTAAACATCTGTGAGGCATTACATTTTCTACTTAAATGTGCTTCTAAACATTTACAATTACTAACCATTAAAACGCTAGAAAATAGAGGGTGAATATGTACAAAGTAAACCTTGACAGCTATAAATTTTTTTCTAACTAATAAATTACAGTTTTCCTATACAAAATAAACTAACCTTTTTCTTTTGAACTGATATCTAGTTGAATTACAAAAGGAATGAATTATTGTCTTTTGATCATCATAAATCTGTAAATAATTCCGAGTATCTTTTCGCTAAAATCCAGATCAGAATTCCTGAGCTGTTTATACACTATACTTGATATTTTTTAAAGTGTTCTCACTGATGTCGTGAAAAATTTGAAAATTCTCTTTTAAAACTTCCTAGCCAAAACTATACAAAACTAGCCCTGTGTTAGCCCTTGTGAAGAAAATTAACTCTACCCAGCCCAAATCAGCACACTAGAGAACTTCTTTCAAACAGCGTACTAGCAAATTCTAAAAGAAGGAGTGAAATATATCACCAAATCACAGCATGAGAGAATCCTCTATATCTAATATATAGTCCAACTCTCCAGCTCCATCACAGCCAGCTATAGCAGAACACCCAACATCATGTGCAGTCAGGCAGCCTGTTCCCAAGTTTGACCAGTCTCACAATAAAACAGTGTTTTCTTGTGCTCAGATGGATTTTCATGTGCTTTAATTTGTGCCATTTGCCTCTTGTCCTGTAACTGGACACCATCATGATGACCCTGATTCCTTTTTCATTCCCTCCCATCAAATATTAATACGCACTGATGTTATCCCTGAGCTTTCTGTTCTTCAGGCCCAACACTGGGTTACTTTTGCAACCACCTCTCGTGTGCTAGATGTTCCAGTCCCCCATCTTTGTGGCTCTTCAGTGGACTCTTTTCAGCATGTATATGACTCTTCTGTACTGGGGACCCCAGAACTGAGCCAGACATTCCAGATCTGTCTCATCAGTGCTGAGTAGAAAGGAAGGATTACCTTCCTTGACCGGTAGAGAAGGCTATTTCTAATGCAGCCCATAAATAAAAACAAATACATAAACCAAAAGAGGCAGAGAATTTAAATTTTTTGAATATTTAAATTTCTTAATACCTCAAAAGCCCTGGATGCAACGATCAAAATATTGTGGAGGTTGGGATCCTGCTGAGCATGCTGAAGGTTAGTAATAAGACAAAGGTTTTAGATTTTAGAAAAGCAGACCTGCTCTGTGAGGGATTCCATAGGAAGGTTCTATGGAAAATAAAAGAGCCAGTGAGTGTTGGGAGTTTTTCAAGAATGCACTCCTGGAAGCACAAGAACAGTTCATACCCAGTAAAAGGTAGGGGAAATAGCCAGAGCAAGTGTTCCCTTCTGAGCTTCTGCTCAAAACCAAAAGAGAGCTGTACCAGAGATGGAAATGTGGGCAAATACCCTTTGAGAACTACAAGAGCATTGCCAGGGCATACAGACATGTGGTTAGAAAAGCAAAGGGTGAGCACACATTTGAATTGACCAGAGATGTCAAAAGCTACAAGAAAGGGATCTTCGTGTATGTAAACAAGTGCAACAGAAGGAAAACATTGGCCCACAGTTAAACAAGAGAGGTGAATTAGTCACCAACACTGAAAGGGTAGAAGCTTTCAATACTTTCTTCACCTCTGTCTTCACCATCACTGTTTGGCCCCCGGCCTTAGGAACAAAAATCCACATTGACGTAAACACAGATCCACCGTCAGTGAAGGAAGAGCTGGTGTGTGAATGATTACAGGAGCTTGGCTCCTGCAAATAGATGGGTCCTGATAATATCCACCCATGGGTAATATAAGAACAGGCTGACATTGATGAGAATTTTTTTCTAAATTTGTCTTAACTTTAAAAGCTTCAGAGGTTCTAGTATGGAAATTTTATAAATATATATTTATAAATACTCTTTTAAACTTTATAAATACTCTATAAAAACTCTTTTTTAGTTATATCGCCATTCTATAACTTTTTCAGTTATGTTACCTTCAGTTATAGGCCTTCCTCCAAACTCTGTTCTTGACAAAGGAGTTTGATTTTCTGTATTCCAAATAAAATGGAATTTATAGATGAAAAGTGCAGTCATATTATGACTGTAACCAATATTGAACATTAATTCCTGCTCAATAAATTCCTTTTTCTTTTTTTTCAGTTTAAATAAGACATAATTTGAAATAAAAATAAAAAAACCAGACAAAACTGTTCTAAGTGTCAGTAGATTACCTTTTTTCTTTAAAAAGGATGTGCTACAGAATAGAATATAGTAGAATAGAATAGAATAGAATAGAATAGAATAGAATAGAATAGAATAGAATAGAATAGAATAGAATAGAATAGAATACATTAGAATGTTTCAACTGAAAGAACTTACAGCGATCATCTAGTCCAACTGCCTGACCACAAATTACACAAATCCAGAGTTCTTAGCCATGCCTCATAAGACATTCCTTCCAGCCCTTTCATCAGCTTTGTTGCTCTTCTATGGATTCTTTCAAGGATCCAATAGCCTATGAAGTTCTGCTTCTTTGAGCATGTGAAAATCAAAACAACTATGGTGTTTCCACGAGGAGAGCTCTAACTCTCAATTTGACCGAAGACACTAATCAAAATCATGGCCCTAGCTAAGCCAGCACTGTTTCTTGGATTCTCTTGAAATTATTTTTGTCACTTTATTCAAATGCCTTTATTTCTCCTTTTGAACAGTGTAATTAAAATTGCCATCAGCCTTCATTGTGAATTTTTTGGCTTTCTAGCCATGTCTCTTATTTATTTAGTTAAAATACTTCTTTTCCTTTGTTAAAAACAATGGTTTCCAAGTACAAATAAGCATTTTAAAAACAATGGGGTTTTAAAATAAGATATTCTGAGTATTGCTTATAGATTGCTCCAAGGCTGTCTGAAAGGTGGTGATTTGTGTTTTGAGGGATGAAAAGGGAGGACTTTTATATAATTGAAGAAAACAAGTAATGAAATTCTCCATTAAACACTAAAACCAGACCATTTATTTCAGTAAAAGTTATAGTTCAAAGTTGAAAATTATTTACAAACATCTAGATTAGAAAATGATGATTCTTTAAAGACCTTCTGAAACTGTTTGAAATATCAAATAGCTGTATGTTAAACGTTCTTATATCAATGTAACTTGCTCATTTTATTAAGTTATTGGGTTACAATATCTGTTATCTAGACATAGCCTCATATTAAAGAAGTTCCTCTCATTTTTCTCTGAAAGTATGACCTCCAATGGAACTTCAAGAGATCACATGCTATAAACCATATATACCACATTTAATTAGTTAAATCTGAGTTTTAAACTTAATGTACCTCAATTACAGCTGCTCCTTTCTAAGTCATAGCAGTTACGCATATGCAGGTCAAAATGTACTGTTCTGGAAGCTGTCACTAAAAATCAATATTCAAGTAATGACTGCAAGAAAATATATTTAAAAGGGATTGATTTCACTTTTTCTGTTTCATTATTTTGCTGGAGTTTGCAAGTTCGTTTTACTTAGCCAGAAAAGATAACATCCAAGCTGATAAAATATGTATGGAAACTCACTGAGAAAGTCTGTCTCCTGAATATCTCTTTGTGTGACAGAATTGTAGCTGCCCACGCACCACTCACTCGGGGCGCTGAGGTGAGTCATTGATGACAGAAGGAATATATATGCAGCTTTTTGCCCTTGCACACTTTTATTTTATTGGGGTTTTTTATCAGTTGATGTGTTGATTCTTTATGGTTGACAGACACTGGCCCCACTACTTTTAGAAGGAAAGAATAAACAGCATTAGTTGTGCCTAGTTTAGCAACTTGGCTCAGAGCAGCCAAGTTTGCAGCCCTGACAGTCTATATTTA
This sequence comes from Campylorhamphus procurvoides, assembly GCA_013396655.1. Taxonomy (NCBI): domain Eukaryota; kingdom Metazoa; phylum Chordata; class Aves; order Passeriformes; family Dendrocolaptidae; genus Campylorhamphus; species Campylorhamphus procurvoides. Next base: position 121,594 of record WBMV01004140.1, on the reverse strand, counting down.
CTGAGGAATGGGCAGAAGAACTACATGGGAAACTAGATTGGGAGTTGGTCTCCAAAAGATTCTGAACCACTGTGACTCACACTCCACAAAGACCCTCTGAAGTGTGCAGATCTCACAACAACCTGGAAGGTTTCTAAAGTAATACAGTAAAACAGATACTGTGAAAATCTTTCTACTTGCCCTCTACTGCCAGACTTCAGGTCATCCTTCTGACTCTGTTGCTCCCCTCTCATTTATCTATCAGCCTTTGTCAGGATCCTATTTCTGCTGCCATCAGAACTCCTTTATTTTCCTGTCTCTCCCCTGATCTCAACCTTTTATTGTTCAGATGAACTTTTTATAACATTTAAAATGATTATTTTTTTCCTTATGTTTCTGCCATATTGACTGTATTTACTTCATTGCTCAGAAAATTCAAGGAGAAGGAGCCTTTGGTTGTATCAGGGCTTGTTAACATCAGTACTACCACTGTGTGTGAAAGATGATTGTTTCAAGGTACATGGCACAGAACTCAGTATGATAATGGCAGTGTCCTTGAAATCATTCTTTGAAAGTATGCACTTTTTCCTTGAAGAGCACTCAAGAGGTCTTTGTCTGGAAGCATAGCTCAGAGACAATATTTCATTTGTGCTCCTGAACTGACTTGTCAGGACTGGAAAACCTGAGAGACCAGAGGAGTACACAGACCTGTCTCTGCAGGAGATACCTGCAAAAACTGATTACACCCATTCCTGCAATGGCCTGCACCAGCAGAGCTCTTTCAGTGTCCTCTGCTATATACAGTCTCACATACATAAGCATGATCAGCCATTCAGGGATTAACACAGACAGGAGTACAGTTCTTGTACAGGCATCAGACATACACAAATAGTACTTACATAACAGTACAAATGGCCTGTTCCTGCTCTGTCTTGCAGGCTGATCAAATTTGGGACTTGGAGGTTCCATGGATGAGTTTCTCTGGTAGCTGTCTCAGTTTATGGTTCATTCAGTGTTTAGCGCCTAAATTCCTAGGCCTAAAACTCCAGCTAGTTCACCTTGAAGTCTGATAATGTCACACACTTTAAAAGTGTCTCCAATAGCTGGTCCCCAAATCTTGTCCAACTCTCTAGCTAGTCTGGCTTGAAGAAACAAATGTCAGACACTGCGCGATGAAGACAATCATACAGAAAAATAGAGTTGATCAGTTTCAGGGTTTGCTCAGAAAAGTGTTCTTATCAGTGCCTGATCAGATGGACCTGCCAAAAAAAAAATTAGAAAAAAAGAAAAGAAGAGTGGAACTGTCTGTGGAGATGGCAGCAGTACCCTTAGCACCTTGCAGACTGACAGGAATTTGAGTGTCTGGAAAACAGACTGAGAGAGGCACAGGAGGCTCTGGGGAGGCAGTGGTGGGAGCTGCTAAAATGCTTTCTGGAGATCTGACTCTCTAGTGCTGCAAAACTCTGCTCTCAGGCAGCAGCTGGTGAGCCAGATGTGGGAGGAAGAAGAAACAGATGACGAAAGGGTTGATTTCTGTAACTCCAGGGTCTAATCAGCAAGCTCTGCCTCTGCCTGCTGCTTCCCTAACCTTTATCATTTTCCCCCCTTTTGAGCTGCAGCTGCTGCTCACAGTCCCCATGAAGCTTCCTTCCTTCTCCCCTACTCCCTGGGAACTCTTCAGTGAGCAAGAAGCAAAGAAGTTCTACTCACTTTCTCCTGCCCTTCCTCATGAGCAGAATGCAGCATCACATTACCTGCTTTCTTCCAGGCTAGCTACTCTCACCAAAGTGCAAGAACAGTATGCACACTACTGAAGGGCTGTTTCCCAAAGGCTGTGCAGGTAGCAGCCAAAGCCATCAGTTAGTATATATGAAAGGTCAAAAAGAGTTTTGAAAGTCAGGAACATGATGAGAGTAATCACACTTACCTTGAAAGGACTTTGGTGTAAAAGTGAGAGGGGGAAAAAAGACAAACCTTAGAGAGACGAGGAGAGTATGACAATTCTTCAGTCTCACTCTTTTTTCTTTTATCCTTGGGAAGCTATGCTTTTTCATTTTTTCATTCCAGTTACTACTTCACTACTAGAAAAGGCATTAACATTTAAGCATACTCTTCCTGTCATACTCAGTTCTGTCCTAGATATATATTCATAGTCTTCAATAACCAGGGAGCAGAAATTATTCTTGCTTCAAGAACATACTTTCAAGTGATCCACATTCTCACAGAGCTTCTTGTGGAGGGTTACTTGCTAGAAATGATTCAATACAGATCGAGAGCTTCTCCAGGGAGCTTGCAGTGTTTGCACAGGAACAGTGCATTAACATTATATCTACTTGTGCTGAATACTATCTGGCAAAGTGCTTTCCATCTCTGTTTTTTTGTGGGCAAAGGACATAGTTAAAATAAGTGTGGCCATATGTTGATACTCTTATGACCCACCAATGTGGGAGTAGTCGTTCAGGAATATACATCTCCCAGTCTATCCACAAACATCTTCACATTTAATCACCTTATTTCTTTAGAGAAAATACTGGTGATCCCCATGAATCTTGCTATAGAGTAAAATGCAGGAGCTGATACTTGTTGATCTCTCAGTTTTAGAGAAATGTGATGCTTCAAACAAGGTGGTTTTATTTTCTTTGTAATGGTTTTGCTTCAGCCATTAAGAAATGTGCAGAAACCTTACTTGCAATATGCATGAATTTGAAGAAGTCCCTTTTCAACCAAAATATTCTACATGTGAAAAAAGGAATCTTGTATTCTATCTTGATATGAAGTGATTCTATGTGTAACTGCATTTGCAGCAAAATCATGGATAACTGGGAATGTAGCAGTAAAGAAAATAGAGAGGGAAATAAGCATTGGTTCCCTCTTAATCTTGGCAACTAAATGATCAAGACTCTACGTATTATCAATTTATGACCCATCAATTAATTATAAACTTGATTCATGATAAATGAGGGCTTATTTAGTCTGTACAACATTCAGCAGTTTTTCAATGAAGTTTTGGCATTAAAAATTTGATTCCTTCCATCATACTTGTTCTGTCTTTCCTAAGATCTGAAAAAAACCTGTATTTTTTAACTTTATAGTAAAGGAAAATAAGGTTATGATTGCCTTTTATCTAAACTGGGTTAGCAGTACAGCATTTCTGTGTTCTAACAATGGATTGAACGGGATGCATTGAGTCCTAGTGCCTGAGTAGCCAAGATTACAATTCAATTTTAAAATGCAGAAATGTTTTTTCTCTGTTGTAAAAAAGCTTCATTTCCCTCTCCTATTGAGCCATCTTGTGGTTAATAATTGTAATGTAAACTCCTGAATACACACTTGTCTAACATGATGAGAAAGTGTCTGCCCACTGCTATCCAATGCTATATTAATAAGAGTTACTATCTTATACTCTTGGTTGTTAAAACAAAAAGGTTTCTTAGAGGATAGAAGAGACATATACATGATACATATAAAATAATGTGTAAGTTATTATTCTTTAATTTAAAATAGGTAACTATGAGTATTTCACTATCAGTAGTGTAGTACATTGCAACTAAAGCTGGAGTGTCAGACATATAGAAACTAACGAGCAGAGTTTGGGAATAAGATTTTAATGTAAATATTAGTCTACTTTTCATGTGTTAGTTATTATGGCCATAGTGATGTTAAATTCTACTATTTTCTAGGTAGACTTTTCTATTAAGTAGAGTGAGAAAATGTTCACCTGTGTGATGTGGATCCATTAAGACATAAGTCATAGAATCACAGAATGCTTTGGGTTGGAAGTGACCTTAAAGACCATCTAGTCTCTCATGGGCAGGGACACCTTCCACTAGTCCAGGAAAACAACAAAAGAGATTTCTTTCTTGCACTACAAGTAGTACTATTGTACTACAAATGTGTTATACAGATCATACAAAAGAGAAAATGACAAATGAACACAGCTGTATTACATCACTAATAGTGCGTCAGTAAGAGAACATTATGGGGAACAGTAAAACCACAAAAAATTTCCATTAGAAAAAAGGCAGGTTATGCTGTGGAACATCTTAGACTAAAAGTGAGTAATTCAGTCATTAGTCAGAATTGAACAAGACTCATTCCTTGTACTAGTCACTCCGTTTAATGGTAACTCTATGCATTGTGAAGCAGTTCTTTTACAGATTTTGTATACCTTTGACAACATTTGAAATGCATGAGATACCTGTCATAAAATGGACAAGTGGCAATCTTCTGAGAGGAAGAACAGGGCAGTGAATGGATTCTCTACAAGCTGTCTGGAACATTAGAAATGAAAAAGAGAAGTTTAAAACATTTCACCTTTTATTTCCAATTATGTGACTTGCTGAAAGACAGATCACCATAAGACAATCCGAATATTGACAGCATCTTGTTTGGAGTCCTTGACTTATGAATTCATGCTTAACTTTGCCAAAGGATGCTGATTAGGCAGCTGTCAAAGACATTCAACATCCAACATAAAAATTTAATATTTATGATTTATATTGTTAAGATACCCCACCCCCAAACCCCAAACCACATAGGAAGGATGTAAACAGGAGGATTTGTGCCTTACAGAACAGCAAATCTGGCTGGTTAAGTGGAAGCCCACAAAGGGACTCATATTTTGGGAGAAGTAACTCAAAAGAATATCACTAGTAGGCCAAGAGTTCACCCAAGCCAAATATTAGTGACATTGACCAAAAAGACAACTTCATTTTTACAGTGGTGACTGGACTGAGTCAATCTGAAAAGCAGAAGGGAGATTTATTAATCGATGTCGACGATTGTGGCTGATAATTTCTGCTGGTATTGCTAATACTGTAAGAAAAGTAGCAGGAATGGAGAACACATTGGTAGAGCTTAGATTTTTAAAAGGCTCAACACATCTCCTGTAAAAGTGCATATAGATGAAATGTAGAACATTAAATACACTCTTTAAAACCACCGACTGTATTAACCTCAGAAATAAAGCAGCAGTGATTAGATTAAAAAGGCCTCAGTGCTTTAGTCTTCTCAGGTGGCTGAAATTTTGAGGGGACAGAAAACCAAACTGAAGAGGAGTCAGTCAGGTGACACTGTCCAAAAAATTCACACTGAGGTATTTTCTTGGCTCAAGCTAAACAGTACTAATGAAACAAAGTGACCAAGAGAGGTCATTTAATTCCTCAAAGTGCAAATGAGTGTTTTTGGAAGTTTATTCCACTTTAACAGGCAACAGGGACAGCTGAGTATTTAAATAAAGGAGAATAATTGTCCAAATGAAGAGGAAGGTTTGGATAGACACGAGACAAAATACTGCACCTGAAAGCTGTCAAGACCATAGCAATTAAACGATTTTCTATATTAAAAATAGAAATCTGTGAAGAAACTTGTAAACCATAGCAAAAGGAGCAGAAGGAAGCTTTGGTATTTAAGTTCTGCTATGTCAGCATCACAGCCCTCATTATAGAGGCATTGCAGAGGCATTGTAAGGTCAACATTAATTTAGCAGGAACATTGCTATCTATGTCAGAATCAACTATTCTTTCCTGAGGTTCCCTTGTCTTTTAGTATCCCAGTCTTGAACAGGAGCACTTCTGTTCAAGGTGCCATAGCCCAGAAGAGAGTAATTTTGAGTACAAGGTAGAACACACATACTGTACAACCATTTTGTACAATGAGTGCTGATCACAATATGTTCTGAGAGAATATATCAGCTCAAAAGTCACTATTCCACATTCACAAGTGGACTGAAATACTGTTAGAAACTCATTATTGGGTTCCATCCAATTTTTTATTTAAAAAATAAGTAAACAAAACAAATCAAATCAATGAATAAGACTATCAAATCCCTCAAACAATTGGATATCTCTAAAATAAGCCTGAATGTAGAGCAGATAGGAAGACAAATAGGAGAAGGTATGTACAAATTACTTGAGGTATTATTTGTGAACAGAGAAGGACTAGCGGGTGATGTGGTGGTCTGTGGTCACCTTAACCACAGCAACCATGAAATGATAGAGGTTTCATTTTTGAAAGAGAGTGAAGTAAGATGTGGCACCAGCAGAACTGCTACCTTGGACTTCTGGCAGGCAGGCTTTGGCCTGTTTAGGATGTTGGTTGACACACTACCTTGGGAGTCAGGCATGAACGACAAAGGAGTCCAAGAAGACTAGACATGCTTGAAGAAGGAAATCTTAAAGAGCAGGCTGTCTCCACCTGTGGGCCCAGATGGGATGCACCTGTAGGAAGCTGGCAAAAGAGCCTGTCAGAAGGTGCTCAAGCATGTCCAGAGAAGGGTAATGGAAGCCAGTGAAGGGTCTAGAAAACAAGTCTTATGAGGAGTGTCTGAGGGAGCTGGAGAAGAGGAAACTTGGGGGGTTTCTCATTGCTCTCTACAACTACCTGAAAGGAGACTGTGGTGAGGTAGGGGTCAGTCTTCTGTCATGTCTCAAGTGAAAAATTGAGAGGAAATGGCCTTAAGTTCAGATTAGATACTAATAAAAAAAAATCCAAAATTGCTGAAAAAGTGGTCAGGCACTGGAATAAGTTGTCCAGGGAGGTGGTGAAGTCACCATCACTGAAACTGCTCAGGAGGTGTCTGGATGTGGTACTTGGGGATATGGTTTAGGGGTGATTATAGTGGTGCTAGGTTGACAGTTGGAATAGGGTTTTTAAGGTCTCTTCCAACCTTAATGATTCTCTGATTCTGTGATTCTATGATTTGCTATCACATATGAGTATGTGACTTTGTGGAACTGCATTGCTTTGGAGGGCCTCACCAGCAAATCCAGCAGAGTCCATTCCTGTAGTTAGCCAAATAATACATCATTGTTTCAGGGGAGCCAACAACCTCATCTTTTACTATTATTTGAATTTCTGTAGTGTGCTTTATAGGTGTAGCAAGCAAGTGTAGTAATTCATTTCAGGAAAAAAAATTTGGAAATGGGAATGACTTACAGCTTTCTTTTGCAATGACAAAAGGATTTAGAAAACAGAATCTAAGAACCTGTTCAAATGTGATATTGAATGACTGGTTTTGATAGATGTGTATTTGCATACAGCTGGAATACTGCATGTGCTGATAGAGAATTAGGTTTCTTTTCCTTTGTTAAGAAAATACCCAAGCACTCTGCAATTACTTCATAGTTGTATGTCCTTCACGGATTAAAATAGTATGATAAAAGTGAGGTTGAAGGGCAGATAGATTCAGAAAGAGGGGAAAAATTAAAAAAAAAAAAAAAAAAAGCACAACAAACCCTCTTTTAAAAAATCCACAGTTCTCCAGATCATACTTTGAAAAAGGCATAAGAGGACACTTATGACTCCAGTGAAATGACCAGAGAGCAGTTAAAGACACAGATGGTACAGAACATATTTCCTTAAAATTACCTAATAAAACATATGGAGAAAATCCTCACTTCATGAAAATTTATAGAACATTTTAGTAATATTTTACTGCAGATGTAAAACTAATTCAGTACAAATTAAATTGACTAGGAAAAAAGAACGGTGAAACGCATGGAAGTTGAAGATCAATACAGTAATAAAAACCCAGGCTTAGACAAAGAATGATCGTTTTCTTTATGAACGTTTCTGCAGCTGGGCAGAAAATGTTTTTGTTTCATTATTACCTAAATTATAAGGTTCAATAATCAATTTGATAATGGATAGAGTAATTTAGGGCGCGTTTCTCGCGAGGGTGCTGTGGCAGGGGGTGGTGAGGGATGACGGGCAGCGCTGCCGGGCGTGCCTGCCGGAGCTGCCTGCAGGGGGCGCGCTGGCGCCGCGGTACCGCCGCGCTCCGCCCCAGGTGCCCCGGTGGTCACCGCCGCTTCCCTCGGTACTCCCGACCCGGTGCTGCTCCACGGTACTCCCGAGCCGCTTTCAAATGACTGGGTAGCAGCCGAAGGAAACGCAGAATGCAAAACTTAACTAAGTCTTAAACGAGACTCCAAAAGAAACGCGATAGTTAATCACAACTCAACAGAGAAACAAAAACCAGGCAATCCCTCTTTACCCCAAGCACCTTTATTGGGTTTCCATACCTTTCTTTCTGTTTTGAACTGTGAAGTGTCCGGTGTTCCCTTCTAGATGGACAAGTCCAAAGATGCCTGAAAAAAACTTTTACAACACTATTCTAAGCGAGTTCAAGAAATTTGCAGTTTAATATGCAGCCTCATGAAAACAAAAAAGCATCCTGAGCCCCAAGACTAGTTTAGGAATGAAGCACAGTAAATTCTTCAGATTTTTTTTTTTTAAACCTGGAAAATACATGGTGCAATATCTATCTTTTGGTTCACTGGTACAAAACAAACATTTTACAACTGCATTGATAGTGAACTAAACTGGGAAGTGCATTCAATGGGATAACTGAAGTAAAACAATTTTAATTCCAGAGTTTTTCATGATGTTCAGTGTTACAGATACCATGCAAGTCTTACTCAAGATCCACCAAATCTGATGTCTAAAAAAAACTGAAGCTGTTTGTATTAGTACTCCAGATTTGTCACTAAGCAGTGTTTAATAAAACACCATAATGTCCACCAGTCATGCCAGGTAAGCAGAAGTTTCTCTCAACAAAGTGCAAAATAACTAACCATTCCTGTGTTACCATGTAACATAGTCATTGGAAGCCTCCCTGAGAAAGTACGAAGTGTGAGTACCACAGATGTATTCTGTTCCAGTGACCACACATGGGACTTTATATTTACACTGCACAAACCTGAATTTTACAGAAGTGGGCTAGGGCTTTCTTCAGAGCATACTCTCTTACAAAATTTGTAGCACAGCTGACTCTTCTAGTTAAAACTCAATTCATATTTAAAAACAAACAAACAAAAAACTCAAAGATTTCTTGTGGGACTCAACCAAAGCAAGAATTGAAGTCTCAGTAAACTGAAAAGCTGCTAAATGCTACCACCATTTTTTTTGTGACAAAAAGATTTTAATATAGTTTTATAGGAATAAAACCCAAGACATGCACAATCCCTTCCTTCAAGAAAGTACATGGAGATTCATAGCACAGTGTCTGCCTCTTAGTCACCATTAGTCATCCTCTTAGTCACCCCTTCTACTCTTATTAATAAAGAAAATGACGTGTTCTGGAACTATATGAGAGTAGTAGGAATTTTGCCATTCTTTTTGTCTCTGGTGAGAGCAACAGAACCTCTCACATCTCTTTTAGGTGAGAGGAAAGGGGACTGATGCCTCAGAGTAGCTGCAGTGTTTTATAAAATGTTGAGGTTTAAGGTCCTGCAGCATTTGACTGGGCTAGCAGAACTGAAGGCCTTATAAAACCACACACCTTCTCTCTGTGAGTGGGCTGGTAGAAAAGTAGCAAATTTCTTTCCAGATGCATAAACTGTGAATTCCCACAGAGGATGACACCTCTCATGGGGAAAAAAAATACTTGGACAAGTTTTCCTTCTAGTGTAAATGGAACAAATAAGCATGTCATCAAATGGGGAAATGCTCTAAAGAGTATTCGGAAATGTCTCACATATGAACTAGTTTAGTCTTCTGTTATCAAATCTGTAAAACCTGTTCCATTTATTGTACAAGACAATCAAGTAAAAATGCAGAGAGTATTTAGGAAAGATCATTCTTTTTTTGATAACTGCTGCCAACTTATTCTTTCAAAAGTTCTTTATTTTTCTTTCTCTCTTTAACCTGTTTTAGGGTTTTAAGGTTGCCTTAAAGTAATAAAAAGAAACCAACAAAAACTTATTTTCTTATGTGAAGAAGAATATTCTTCTACTGTACTAGAGTATTCAAACAACCACAGAAGATTTGTGTATTTTTGCACTAACAATTATAACATTTTAACCCTATTTTTCATAATGTTAATTATTCTAATTATAGTAGGATCTTCTTCTTTTTGATATAGATCTCCTTTACCTACCCTAAGTTCATCATATACTTCCATGTGAGATTAAGTCCAAGACCACATCAGTGCAGCAGTAAAATATTTGAAAGCTAAAAAACCTTCAAGTATTTCAGTATTAAAAGGTTCAAAAAAGACTAATTTTATTATTAACTGAACTTTTTCTAGAAACCAAGTGTTTTACTCACACGCACACACACATATAAAATATCCCAGTTTTTCTAGTAAATGAACAAAGAAATAAGAAGTAATTGCAACAGAACTTTTAAGATTTTATCTTCTTTTCTTTTTTTTTTTTTTTTTAACCTACCAGGAAAAGGGGAACAAAAGCTGTAAGAACATCTTGGTCTAAAAATTATGGAAGAGAATTTTTCTGCCAGAAGTGGGAGAAATGTTTTTAAACATCCCTATTTTGGAGTGAGAGCTGAAAATTTTCACACATTTTCCTGTCTTTTATAAAGGAGAAAAAAGTCCCAACAAACTTGCCACGCAGCATTTCATTATCATTGCTACTTCCTCCCACCAGGACCCTTGCGTTTCACTTTGGGTAGCTGAATGTTTATCAAACAGAAAGGGACATGTCCAGAAACAACTGACTGAAGCACTTGGAAGTTAAGAAAAACAGATTAAATCAAACAGCAAGTGATCTAGAAGCAAAGGCCGCAAATGCCTATATAAGGGATTCATCCATGGGGCTTTGATGTAAATCATGTTCATAAACAACCCAACCTTGAAACATCTCACCTTGGCAGTATGTACTGCAACATGAAATCCAGCTGTTTTACCCCAATCACTCCTACTAAGTCAAACCTCACAAACAATGTCCAAGTGGAAACAGTGAGGGTGAGCTATCTGCTAAGGCTCAGGTGTCAACTAGCTTAGTCTTAGAAGATGGCTTTAGCAACTTTATCAGCAGAAACACTGGCATCTTTAGTTTTAGGAGCAGATATAAGTGTAGGATTCAAAGATATGTGTTTAAGCAGTGGTGACTGTGGTAATCCAATGCAGTACTGAGATTTGGAAGTCCCTGGGTGGCTTTCACCATAACTGCTCATCTGAGATTCGCAAAATTTATTCTATATCTGAGATTTATAATCTCAAACATATACAATCCATCCTGTTATAGTAATTAATAAAATTACTACTTCAAATTGGATTAAAAGCCTAATTCACAGCAATAAAATGCAATTGCCTTCCCACATAACTTCAATACATTTCACAGCACAGTGTTCAGACTGAGACACCCTGTTTTGCTGTTTAACCCAGACCTTTACTCTTTCCATTTTTTTCTGGCTTTTACCTCCACATTCAAAAACCACATGATCAACAACCCAATGCCAGTCTTTCTCCATATATGAACACCTTTAACTTCTGAAAAATAATGTAAGATTCACATTAGACATAGTGTGGGACTGGTTTGAGTTATAGCCTCAAAGCTAAACATTTATATTCAAAAGCTCAAATTCAGCGCTTTCCTTTGCTTTGTCCCAGCTGGCTGTGAAGGGCTTTCTTAGGATATTGCACTACTTGGGACTCTTTCGATCAGACCACGTTTATTAAATCAAACTACGTTTACTCACTTATAATTCCACCCCTTTAATCTTCAAAAAATATTTCTCTGAGGATTTCCTTTGATATCTATCAAAAGGTGTGGTCTATTCCACTTAAAAAATGGAACAGTGAAATGGATGGTAAGAGCAGGAAGGCATAACCATTGTCTCTCTATTTTAAGATGAGGGCAGACCTTTCTGGTTATTAAGTCAGAGCAAAAGAATAGCTGTTAGAGAGTTTAAATTAAAAAAAAAATCTTCTTGAATGAATTCCAGTGAAGATAAGAGAAGTACAATTGATATATTCCATTATAAACCTTGTAATAACTTAAAATTGATTAGTGTTTGAAGACTGATGGATAACTACAAAGCATTACTATTTTAAAGCAAAGTGCAATTTTTGATACCATGACGACTTCGAGATCTCCAATTTTTTCCCTCTTTTACAATATTCACAGCAGAAATAAAGAGATATCTGTCATTCATGAGAAATGAGTCTAGTTCTGAAAACTATATTGTGAGCCATGTCAAGTTTTAATAGAAAAAGTGAAATAATGATTTGAAAATAGAGGGAACCAGGATCAGAAGGAACAGTTCAGACATGCAAGCACAGAAGGTCTTTATCTGCTTAGAATCTCAATTACAGTAGGTCAGACAAAGGGAGTTCAGTTGCAAATATGAAACTTAATATGAATATATTCAGTGACATATGGGAGAAAAAGGCCATATAGGTAAACCACAATTTAGTCATGAACTCCTGAAAAGACTATTTGGTCTCCTCCTTACACTTTTTCCCTAGCTGGCATGTAAGAATTTGTAGGGCAGTAGCTGGAAATTGGGCCATGGAAAATGATTGCTGGTTTAAAGAATAAGGCAGAGCCTCAGAAAAGATGTGTGATCTCAAGTTATCTTTTACCAAACAATGAATAAAATATTACATTAGAATAATGCAATTTAAAATCCAATTTTGAACTCAAGGCAATTCCATTTAGAAGTACATTCTTTCTGTGATTATAGCATTCTAACAAAGGCAGCACAACCGAGGATGGTAGTTGAACTGTTTCCTTAGAATCCAATATAAGAAATATGGTTAACTTCTTTCTACTTTTTATTTTTCCAAAGAAATACCTTTCTAAATAATTAAATTATTTTTCCTGTGTTGAATTTTCAGGCTGGGGCAAACCTTACCTTCTTTTTAAGCATCTATCAGGCTTCAGATAGCTACAGAGATAGTCAGAGAGCTAACTAGCTAGATAGCTAGATAGATATGGACAGGTCTCTGACACACAATGTGATTAAAGTGAACGTTACAAAACCTCATGAGAACCAAAATGTAACATGTAAAATGCACTGTATCTGTTGAAATTATGTAAGGATGTGTGGTGACAACACACATCGTAAGGTCACAGCTTCTTATAGGAACACCATCCCTCAAGCAGACTTCAGACAATTTTCCTTTCTCTGACAACAGGGTTAAGAAGGAGTGCTGGGAAAATCATTGACTTTATTTCAATTTAAGTTTCCTGGCAGGAAATTAACAAATTCATTTAAGAAGAAAAGTAAATTACCAATGATTTCTGACATTCTGACTGATATTTTTGTAAAGCTCACAGTAACAAATGTGGACAGATTTCTGATGGAGCTGCAATAACGTGGATAAGGACAGAAAAGAATTTGGCTGAGCTGTGAATAGTTACCATTGATACCGTTCTTTCAGTTGGAACATGACACAAACAGGAGAGTTTGCATGTTTCAGATGAGGCAATGAAGGATGGTTATAGTGTACTTTTATAGTTTGAAAAAGAGCTTTAAGCCTATCAGTTGGAGTGGACTGACTGAAAAGGTGTTTCCTGAATCTTGTAATATATTGCATTCAGGAAACATAGGAGAATAGTTTCAAAATCTAAACTTAAAAAAAAAAATGAGCTTCTAGTAGGTAGATTGCAATCTTATGTCATTTGCTAGGGACTTGTTTCTTTCAAAGGCAAGAGAACCAAATTCCAAATGCAATCTTGGCCCTTTGGAAAATGCCAACGAACACCTCCTGAAATTTCCAGTCATCTGTGATGTAAAATGTACAGTTTATCCCAATGTGATGATGACAGTATATATTCTAATGTTTCACTGTACACATGATCTGCATATTTTACACATGGGCTATGGTGCTACCAGAAATTCCAAACATTATATTCAGAGTTAGAATAATTTTGAAAAAATTGATGAAATAACCTATTGCTTTAGCTAATAAAATGGTAATGGAGGAGAGTTATGAATGTAGAAATGAAAGTTTTATTACAGAGGGCTATTACACTTACCTATACACCTGTGCTGGTTTAAAGGTAAACCAGGGGGAGAAATGAACCCAACTCAAGAAAGATTACAAGTCAGAGTTACAATTTACTAAAAAGATTACAATAAATACAATCATACAGAGAAAAATTGTTTTTAACCCACAAAAGCAGAGCTATAACCCAGCATCCTGGGGCACGAACGGATTGGTGTTCATTAGGCCCTGTGCTGAGGGCCATATGGTCCCTCTGAGAATAAAGTAAAAGGAAAAGAAAACCTGTTGGTGAGGATGATGGTCACAGTCTGGTCAAGAGTGGCAGTTGCAGTCCTGTTGAGATTCTAGTTCTCCTCTGGATTCGATGAGTGATGAGTAGTACCCTAAATCCCAAAACCTGAGGATTGCATATGCTCATGTCCAGGTGGGAATGCCCAGTACCTCCTCCAGGGTGAGGAGTTTCACAATGGGTGATTTAACTCTCTGTGTCATGGGATATTTTTGGAATCCTTGATGGCCCATTAGCAGACATGATCCCTCAGGCTGGGTGTGAAGGTGTTAATGCCTCCCCAGAGGGGAGTTATCACAGCTGAGTCACTGGTGTGAAGACAGGAACACTCTCCTATCTCTCAGGGTTCTCTAACACCCAGCTTGTAGCCTGAGGAATCAGGTGTGCCCTGGGCAGCTGCTGCAAACGATCCAGTATTAACAGTTCATCAAAAATGACACAGAGGGTGTAGAATACACAGTTTTGGTTACATCCATGTGGTGATAAGCTGGTCCCGGCTGCTGTAACTAGGACAACACCAGCTCGACAAACATCAACAAACTTTTCAGGATCTGTTGCAGATGAAGAAAGAAATTATTTCTCAACAGAAAGTGAATTTGACAGATGCCATAATATGCAGGTAACATAATATAATGGTGAATAATTTAAATGGCAATCTAGACACCCTCTACATAGATTTGAAAATAGAAAATTTATATGGAAAATATACAGTTTATTTAATTTTTCATGATGCATCTTTGAAAATAACAATAATATCCTAACATGACCTTAACAGAAATAAAAAGCTGCTTGTGGGAAAAATTGTAATTCACTCATTAATTGTGAAGCCTTGCTGTAATAAATTGAATTACATAACAGACATCAGTTCAGTCTTGCATGGTTTAGTTTCTTGAAGTGTGATGTAATCTAGCTTCTTAAGTGTTTTTGAACATGAAAGAGGAAGTTCTTAGGAGGTAAGGATTTTATACTGGAACAGAGGAAGACTATCTCTACTCCAGGAATCTCCTTTGAGCAGATACCACACAGAAACTTCAATGGGAACATTAACATTTACATACTGCAAAAAATTGTCCAATTCTGTATCATGAAAACAAGTTTCTTCTTGATTCTAAATGGTGATCACTTTATTTCACAAGGTACTAGGGTTGATTGATGGTTTGCATTGTTTAGCCTTATTTGAAACTTAATTGAAGATGGAATGCACATTTATCCCTATTATTCCTCTTTATATTCTCATCTTAATTACTCCAATATCATTCCAAAGTAAATTTCTCAATATGAATGCATTTCTCTGCCTTTCAATTGATGTAAATGGATCTGAAGTTAAGAGTCCTGATTTGAAACTTTTAGTAAGTCTTAATCTACCTCCACAGTAGAGGTACAATTATACAATAGTTAATTCCAACACTGGTGGACACTACATTTTATGTTTCACTTAGACAGCACCATTGATCTAACACACCAGGAATGATAAATGAGGAGCAAACAGAACAACAGAAGTGGTAAATAAACAAGGAAGTAGGAACGAGTTATCAAGTACTTGCACAAAAAGGGAGCAAAGAAGAACCATCAGGTGGTCATTAAAACCTGTGCTAAAGCAGTGCTAAAAAAAGGAGAGAAAGATTCAAAATAAAAGTGTAGGATGAAGTTAGGAGAATCACCTGTAAAACATCCTCCTTGGGAAAAGATCTCTTTGTGAAAGGCAGCACTATTCAGAACATAAAAAATGAGAATATTCATTAAATAATTGCATTTACTCAACACTGCTTTTAGTTAGTAAAAGGCAAATCTTATACTGCCAGAGCGAAATATGTCTCTTGTTAGAGAGGAATATTTGTAAACTGAATGTTTGCATCTTAAACATTGTGTTTACATGGGGACATGTGCATTAAATACTGACAAGGCAAGAAAAATACTGAATTTCTTAGAATATTAGAGTAAAAGACTCTGCCATTCTCCATTACCGTGCCTGCAAGTTATCAGCCGCAACTATCAGGGAGAAGTTGTCAATCAACTGTATTGCAAGGATGAAGGAGTAGATGGTACAGTTTAATTTTATTATGGAAATTGATTTGCATCTTTTATATGTCTTGATTGAAAACTTTCCAGGTAATGGCATTGAAGAATACTCATAAAACTGCCATGACTGTGGTAATAACTATTATTATGATCGAATTTAATAATAAAAAAACCTGCCTGCAAGATGGGCAATATGAATAATTCATGTACAGTGTTGCTTAAAATGTGATAGAGAGAAAAAGACTTGTAGGAAAATTCTTAATGTATCCAGACAGGGATGATAATTGGTTTTTGCAACTAAATGAGTACTTCATGTACAAGACAGCACTAACAAGGCAGGAGAAGAAATTTACACATTGGGTAGACAATTTCATTTATCTGGTTTCAACAGGATAAGTGGAATGAATGGTTCTCCTTAAAAGAATTGACAGAAAATGCCTATCCTGATAATAATTAGTTTTGTTTACAACTAGAGAACAACAGAATAGGAGACATACTAGCATTGTTTAAATATGTAATAACATATGTAGCATATGCTTATGTAGGCCTTCCTTATGCTTTAAATCAGCTACCTGCAAACACTGACCAGGTCTCTTTCAGAGCTGTCTTTTAGTTGCAGGCATAAAAAGCAGAACAACATATGGAAAATTGTTTCACAGTTGCATTTGAATTAATTTTGTCTGATTCCTTTTAAGTATACAGTAACAGATAAGCTTCTGTTTCCTGCTTTTATTGCCCACCATCTGGTGGGAAAAGCATGCAATAGCGTAAAAAGGGACAGGTGACTAAGACAACATTTTAGTGACAGGGTCTAAAGTTATAGTGAGTAAGAGTTCATCAAGGATGACAACTTCAGGAACAGAAAGCCATTCAAGAACTCATCTCTTTACTCTTGCCCAAAGACACTGATTAGGTTTGAGAGCTGCCTCCTCACTCATTGATATAACAAGTTGAATTTCTTATACACCACCCTCTGAAATTATTAAAAACAAATGAAACCTATGTTTCCCTCTCCAAAAGGCATAGGAAAAACCGTGTACAGTAACATAGTAAGAGCAGTTAAGTACACTGAAAAAAACTTGGAAATTGGATTTAGTCAAAATCCCTGTAAATACATTGTGCTTTACACATTTCTAATTCTCTCTTACTTGAAACTGAAATCAATCCTCTTTGTTCTAGTTTACCACCAGGGTCTCCGATCAATGTTGATAAAGCAAAATGACAATAAAGAAAGCTTTGAAAGCTACTGTGAGAACTGTGGGAAAACAAAATAAGACAAAACAAAGCTGTATTCTTTTGTTATGACTATGGCCCGTGCCTCTGTGTGTTTGTTTATGATGGATTACTTTCTATGGAGATTAGATCTAAAGAAAGTTATGCTTGAGAAGCTACACAATAATCTAACTAAGAGACATCTCAATAAGTACTAAAATACAGTTGCCTGTTTAATATGTCTGTGTTTGCTTTGCTGAGACTAAGATCTGAAAATGATAAAGCCCCTTGACCAACTTTATTAGCTAAAAAAATCTGCCCCATGATGTAGTTTACAGGATGGTTCAGAAAAAACGTTTCCCAAAACACAGAACTGTAGTTTGAAGTCTGACTAATCTTGTTCTTCTTGGCCATTTCTAAACCTAACTACAGAGAAGACAATCTCAACTACCTGGATCACAAATAAATCTGGACATTATGTTGATTCTGCAGTAAAACTCTTTTCACCCTTTTTAATTACATTGGAAAAATCAATATTAGGAAAGGCCATAGTGACATATCAAAAGATTCTAGGAAATCCTGTTCCACTTCATTAACAGTATCCAGAATTGCTGTTTCTGCATGTTATTGAGTTGTAGCAATATACTAGAAATTTTAGAAATAAAAGCAGCATGCTTCTGTGCTATCTGCACATACCAAAATACTTCAGAGAAAATAGAAAAAGGGAAAACAGGATTCTTGTCTTTTCATGGAGAGAAATGAACAGTCTTTAGCCTCCACTACTGGAACTTTTAAACAGCTGTTTATTAGCTTATTGGAGGGGGACAAAGAAACAAAGGAAAAACAATGAAAAAACAGCCATATGTGATCTGATATGCCATCAAAATAGATCCAATACATTCAACAGAGGTTCCACTTGCCCTAAAGGAATCTTATTTACATGAGCCTTAATATTTGATATTATAGAGAGAAATCAACAAAAGTGACTATTGAAATGTCATAGCAAAAAGGCTACATTTACCTAATTTAATTGTTATGGTGAATAGCAAGAGAATCTATCTTCTCTGTTTTTAGAAAAGAATAATAATTCTTGTAACAAAAGCATCTATTTTGGCTGATACAGATTTATTTTTTTATACCAAAATACTGTGGAGGAAGAGAAAGATTTGGTGAAACTTGCAAGGACAATATTTCCTCTGACACCAGCAATAGTATGACTAGGGCAATGAGCTGCTTAGGGCAAGTGCTTGAGATCATCTGTAGGAAATAGGTGACATGAAGAGATACAGCATGGAATATTTTCAAGGTAAGAAATTATATCTAACTATGTTACTGAATGAAATTTCTCTAAATTTTCCATGTCCAAAGGCATATAATTTAAGAACCAAATTAGTACAGCTGATTTTGCTGATTTCACAAACATTTCAGAATGAGATAGGAGAGATTTGAGGAAGATAAACATTCTTTGGTCTCTGTGCTGACTTTGAATGATTTTTTTAATAGAAAACATGGAAATAAGATTGAGATAACCAAGAATTTTGAGTTTTCCATTTCCACTGAGAAAAATAGCTTGCATTACTTGTGAATCCACTATAAATCTAGGACAAACGTTCCCTTGTACTCAGAAACAGTACACTCATGTTCTATTTTGTGACAGAGACTAACCCTTCCTCTGTCTCCTGACATATGTTTTAAAGTATGTTTCCCTTACAGCTCAAATCTGAATCCCATGAAAAACGGGAAGGACAAATCTTATTGGGAAGCCAAACTGGGTTATGAGCACTATGAGAAAAAACTTTGAGGTCATGAGGTTTTATTTGCCATGCCAAGGAAGGAAGGAAAAAAAGTGATGGGCTGTCACCCTGCCTCTTTTCAAAGGTTTACAGATGAAATTCAGTACATTGTTCAGTCCTTTGTTCTCAGCTTTTAAACTTTTTCCTTAAGGGCAAGATGTTCTTTACAGAAGAAAGAGACATGGATGTCAGCTCAGATGATATGCTGTATGACAGTATTTCTTTGGCAATGGGTTAATGGTCTTATTTCATGACTCTGGATTTTTCCCACATTGAAAGCTACTACACACACAGCTTTGGGCTGGGGAAAATAAATAAATAAATAAAGTGAATCTTTGTCATTCAGAAACACTACTTCTTTGCAACCAATATGTATTGCAGGCTAATATAAAACAGATGAAGGAAGCCAACATGGAAAGAGAGGCTACAGTTTAGCAATTTGCTAATTGATGGGAGAAAGATCTAAACACTAGTCCTTGAGCTTAAAACAAGAGTTTTAACTCCTGACTATTTGGAGAATGGTTAGTTGAGAAATAAAGGGATGGGAAGGAATAAAAGAATTGCATGCTTTCCCTCAAAGAGCCCAGATTATCTTATTCTTATTCCAGTTGCGATGAAAGAAAAACAAAGTATGTATAAATTTCAACATATCTCATAAAAGTTGGTTTCACATCAAACAAAATTTTAGCTATAAGGTGATTCACAATGCAGACCTTAAAGGCAAAACAAATGGGCATCATAATACAGCACACTTAGGTGAGTCATTAGCTAAGAGGAATAGACCCTGAGATCTCTTCATCTAAAAGCACCAGTCTGTACTGTCTAATCCAAAAACTCTTCCCTGTGTCAGAGTCAACTTCGGAACCCTCTATTCAGTGCCAATGGAAATGTATTTAAGGACATGGACACATAAAACACAGGGGTGGTCTATTTTGAAGTGTCAGTGCCTTAGATTTAATATGCTAATAATATGCTAATAATTTATGCATAAAACACAGGTTGCATTGAAGGAAAAATCCAATATTGTCAGTTTCCATGACAACCACTGTGCTAGCAGATTACACTGTCTCACATCAGATGGTTGCCAAGGTTGTGACCTATTTCTTAGTTTTAATCATTTCATTTGAAGAATTTGGAAATGTTACCTGGAAAACAAATGATAAAATATGGTTAGGATAGCCCCTAAATATAAAAATATCTTGTATGTTAAATTAAGTACTAGGGTTAGAAACTGAAAAGGAAGCATAAAGTAATAATTCTGGGAGTAAATGAAGGCATGGACAATTGTGTGAACAGGCACCAGGCTGCACCCTAATAGTGTGCAGCATTTCAGGATGAAGTCAGTGGTTATGTACAGCCTATGCTGGTAGCAGAGACACTTTTCTCTAAACCAGGTGTCTCAGATATCTATCCAACCTGACCTGGAACAGTTATCAAGATGGGATATTCACAGCTTCTCTGGCTAGTCTGTTTCAGTGCCTCACCACCCTCACAGTAAAGAATTTCTTCCTTACATCTAATCTAAACCCACTCTTTTTCAATTTGAAACCAATTCCCCTTGTATTCCCCCATTACATGCCCTTGTAAATAATTTCTCTCCAGCTTTCTTTTAGGCTCCCTTCAGGTTTTTGCAGCTTTCTGCATTGCAGATACACATTGCTAATTCATGTCTAACCTCTCATCCACTGGTCCCCATTAGTCCTTCTTGGCAGGGCTGCTTTTGATCTGTCCACCCCCAAGGCTGTATTATACTAGGGGTTGCCCTGACCCAGGTGCAGCACCTTGCACTTGGTGTTGTTAAACCTCCTGAGATTCCCATGCATACATTTTTTGAGCTTGTCCACATCCTTCTGGATGGCATCGAGTCCTTCAGACACATCAACTGCACCAAGCAGCTTGGTGTCATCTGCAAATTGCTGAGGGTGCACTTGAGCCTTTCTTCTATGTCTTTAGTCAAGATATTAAAAAACACTGCTTCCAATTCGGACCCCTGAGGGACACTACTTGCCACTGATGTCCACCCATTGAACCCATCTCTCTCCAATTTTGGGAGAAAGATGTTATGCAGGACCATGTCAATGGCTTTATGGAAGCCCAAATAAACTATATCTGTAGCCCTGCCCTTTGCTACTGATGTAGTCACTCCGTCATAGACGGTCACTAGTTTGGTTAAATGATCAAAACTTCACAAGCCATTTTTTTTAAAAAAATAAGTGAACAGGTATTTTATAGATTGTCTGCCAGAGTATAAAATAAATTAACTGCTATTACAGTTAAATAAAAAGAATCACTTTCAAACCTAAACATGTATGAGTGCACTACATGATGTCATATTTTCCAGAGTCCTCAATGACTAAAGTTCACTACAGTTTGACTAACTCTGGTTAGTGACTTTGTTTTTCCATGCTTAAGAAAGGTATCAGGTTGCCATTGTTAAATAAATAAGTTGCAATAGTACCTTCAGGGGCTGACTGTGGTTTTAGGTAGCAAACAAATGGTCCTCCACTATTTGCTCATTTTACACTGTCTTAGTGTAAAATAATCCAAGTAGGTAACAGTTTTGTCATCAGGGCTGTTAACTGACACTTTCTAGCTGACTGAAGAATTTGTCCTTTATTTTTCTCTACCATCAAGCTACCAGCTTGGAAAGCAATCACGGTCAATTGTGATGGTGAGATCAATACCATGAGCCCCAGTCCATACTACACTGAAACTCTGCTTTCTATGTCCTGTAAAATAAATAATCCTGCTGCTTGTTTAATCAGGTTGGTCTGACCAGATCAG
This sequence comes from Campylorhamphus procurvoides, assembly GCA_013396655.1. Lineage (NCBI taxonomy): Eukaryota > Metazoa > Chordata > Aves > Passeriformes > Dendrocolaptidae > Campylorhamphus > Campylorhamphus procurvoides. The sequence continues at coordinate 99,822 of WBMV01004140.1, read as the reverse complement.
TTGAGGTAAAATGGAAAAGAGCTCAGGCAATTCTTTATTTCTTTTTTTTTTTCAAGATTGCTGAAGTGCCTATCAAGTGTTACATCACAATAACTGTAGCAGACCTGTATAACCTCAATGATCTGTTGGAATTTTATTTCAGTTATCACAATATGATTAGAGTAATACATTAGTCATAACTTGAATAAATTATCTCTTTTTACACAAGTATTTGTTGACCTGTTTTGTTGTTCTTTTCCTCTGGTTCTCTCTTAGAAGTTGTGGTAAAAGACTACCTTTGAATTCTAGGTTTTTCTTTCCAAGTTTGTAATACTAATATTTTTAGTAAGAGATGCAAATAATATGCATGATGAAACAATGCAAAACCTGTTTCATGATGTTCTACTTTTTCTTCCAGTTGTTATTCTTTAGCCTATTTTGTTCATGACACATATATTTATAACTAGCCTTTATTGGGAGGTGAATTAATTCTAATGAATAAATACGATAATGAATGTTCCTTCTTCTTTCTGCCCCAGGCTGGCCAGCTAGTCCAAGGAAAAAGATTTACACAGAATGGTTGGCATTGAGTTATTTTCTAGGTTCCTGGCTTATACAGAAATGTAAACTATGTGAATATTTACTGTTCAACTTATTCAGAAAACACTTATTCCTGTAGATCACTCTTTTATTCATACCAGAACATGCCTGTTCTTAGGGCTTTTTGTAGAAACAAAGTGAGGGATTTTCTTGCTAAGGAATCAGGTAAAAACTCATCTGGAGTACAGCTCCCTTTCACTCATATTGAAACTTCTTACTATTCATTGACCCACTTCAGAGATGTCCAAATATGGCATTAATGGATGAGAGAAGAAATAAAAAATGGGAAGAGTGTGTCTAGCAACATACAAGTATTACAGGTATTTTATTTCTACCTACCACTTGCTATTTAGTTACATGCTGGGTAAAACAAAGTGTTCCTAGGGAGGCATAGCTTGTCCTAGAAGCTCGTATCTATGACTTTCTGCCACTCTATAGAATCATTTCAGCTGCTCACTGTGTCTCAGCCCGCATACACTGGAAAAAGGGGCTCTCAGCAGGAGATACAAGGGAGCAGACAAGCATAAAAAAAAGACAAATATAATACGTAGATCTTATAACAGCTGAACACTGGGGACAGTACTTTGATGACACATGAACACTTCTTTGGTGTGTGGATCGGAATAACTGGAATAGTACAATTTTACCACATCTCATGGGTAAATGGGAGCTGAAGACAAGATGCTGCAATTTTTCCTCCTGCTGTTACAACTAACGATGTCTGCTTGGCTCTACATGAGAGTGTCAAATTTCAGTGGCCTGGTCTTAAGAAGCAGTGCTTTGAAAATCCCTCCCTTGACTGTCAAGCTGGCTACGGGATGCTAGGAGGCAACTGTGGCTGGCAGGGTATCTTGGTTGTAAAGTCTAGAAAGTCTACACAAAGTCTCCTTTGTTTATAGTTTGCTGAATGCTGGCAGAAAACCCAAAACTGAACCCAGTCTTAATGATTCCAGTATCGAGGCTCCCAATTGATTAAAACTGTATTCACCAATATACTTTAGTGGTCCATTAGTGCCTTGATGATTCTTTATCCTATCCATGTATATTTGACATGGCAAGCCTGTTCTCAAAAATTTCTAGTGCCAAGCCAAGCCTGTGTGTTACATTTTTTCTTAGTGTCTAATGTAAATATAACAAACCAAACCAAAACAAAAAAAGGAACTATTTTTAAATTTTAATTGCACTACCCATTTGTCTACTTCCTATACCACATGATCCTCTAGTAGTATCTGAGGGTAACAGTGATGCGATACTTTAAACTCCCTGTGTTTACTGCTTTCTTCAGTAAACCATGCCTCAAATTATTAATTTGTGATGAGGTGAAAAGCAAAGGCATGCTGGTGAGGGAGAGACATATTGTGTGTACATGCATCTTCTGCTCTACAGCGTTTCATCCACACAGCTATGTCAGTGAAGAGTGTGAAAAAAATCACATATTCTTTGCCAAAATAGCTACACGAGCCAAAACCCCCATGTGGACACAGCTATAATGACAAAGAAGAGTTTTATGTGCTGACCTCTGGGTGCTTAGGGAAGTTACACAGCTATGCAGGAACTAAAGCTCCTTCTGTCAACATACTCTACCTCTATAGAAAGGGATCCTGCTGCCACAGCTAAACCAATATGGATATATTAGCATAGTTATATCTGCAATATAAGTCCTGCATCTTGTGCAGTGGTGAGGAAATTTAATCAGGGTAGAAAAAATAGTTGTGGATCTCATAAGCCACTGCAAATATTGTTTTAGTACTAGTCTATATTTGCTTTTCACAACCACAACATCTTATTTCTAAAATGTAAAATAAATTCTGCTTTATGGTGTTGGCTTTTTCTTCCTACTGTGTCTCTGGAATATCTGTACTAATCCAGCATCTATCATTAGGAGCTGGTTTCGTAGGTCAGTGGTTTAGTTTCTTGATTATCATTTATACTATATCACATTTGCTAATTACATCTTAAACTTTCAAATTTCCTCACAGTTACTTGTATTTATGAGATATTTAGAAGTATTTTCAGTTATGCCATTTTAGTTACAAATTACACTAGGTAAATACTTTTGTATATGCATTTTTAAAATTATTTTTAAAACAGCAGCAGATAGGAAGTACCAAGGAAAATGGCATTATGCTGAATGTAAGTATTTTACAAAGTACTAACTAAGGACAATCTGAATAATTTTCTGTTGTTATAAGGGCATAGCTAAGTGAAACCCTGATAATCTGTAGGGTCTTGGAGAGAGTAAGCAAATTACTCTTTTCCCATAATTGCATACAAATTGTTCCATGTTACTCAATCTTTTCCCTTCGTGTCTGGTTATTTTGTTGGGTTTTTTTCCTTTTATTTTCTTTATTCAAAACTATTTGTTAAATAATCCTATAGAAACCTAGTGAATATAGATTCTTAGGTAGCCAGGATGATATTACCAACACTTCTATCTCCATTGTCCTTTCTTAACAGGGTAGCAACAGAACTATTTACTGCACTTTAAACTCTCTTAGCAGCCCTGCTATCCTTCCTACTGATGGCAACATAGTAGGATATCCATGCACAATTTCCCTTCTCTCTGTCCTGTTTATAAACAAATCAATACATGAAAATGTAGAGAAAATTCAGCATCTCTCCTAATAACACTTAGCCTGGGACTGTGATTAGGACCAAGCTTTTTCACTTTCAAGGAAGTGGTGGTTTATCTTCCTTGCATTTTGCAAAACTTACGTGTTTAATCAGTGCAAAATGGCCAGAGATCATGAGGTTATATACACAAATATAGACATACACACATGCACATACATACACTTATGTGTATGCATAATAGTTGGGATTTAAGAAGAAAGAATCAACCATTTGTCTTCAAGAAAATATCAAATAGAGTATAAGGAACTCTATCCTGTATCATTTTCTGGTCAGAGCAGTGTGTATGGTTTTCAATCAGAGCTAGGCACTTACATAGGAGATCTTCTTACTTTTCCATTATGGGCCTCATTGTTTGTAAGTTTTTTACCAGGGAATGGGATAGCAATGTTTAGCTGAAAAATGCTTACTGAAGATGGCAAAGCACTATTGGCACAAGGCATGGATAAGCTTGAACGACAGATGAAAGGACAATAAATGTTTTCTTAATATCGGTCAGAAAGAAGCCAGAGGTCAAAGAAGCAGGTAAAGGTTTTTCCAAGCATCCACACACACTCATTTTTTTATGAAATATAGTTTCTTTTTTAATTTATCAAATCTAACAAAATCCTGTTTCCTTGTCTCAGCAGTGGGGAATGTACAAGTAGGTCTGGCTGTAGGAAGACTCTTGTACTTAGAGTTGTATTGCCCTTTCCCTTAACAATGAGAATGACAAAATTAGGTATAACAGGGGGCTTTGTACTGTTGGAACAAATTAAGCCACTTTTATTAAAACTAATGAGGCAGTTGAGATCCTTTGATATATCCATAGTGCCTATGTCCTGCAGATGTCTCACTTCAGTCAATTAATCAGCTATTTCCCAGAGCATGGTAATTGTTTATGTAATCCACTTTGATATGTTTTATAGCATTTCCTTTAATCCTCCCCGAATCTTCGTCCCTGGCAAGAGCTTTATGGTAACATAAACTGTAATTGTGCAGTAAAGAAAATCACCTTATGTTGCAGTCTACAACTGCTTTATCACCCTCATCCTAACACACATAACCTACACTCAAACAGCTAAATATGGTGAGCAAGGCTGGGCAGCATGCTGCTTCAATAGCATGTAAATGCAATGACTTCTTGACAAAGAACTATCAGGGGAATCAGAACTATCTAGGGCATCTTTATGTTTCTCAGACAATGACAGGAACGGAAATAAATATATTGTACTGGCAGACATTTTTCTGAATAGAAAATCTTTCCTAAAGACAAAAAGGAAGATAAAAACCTTCTCCATTCCCCTTTCTCTTCCCAAAGAAGTATTTTTTCTTTTTTTTTAAAAAAAATGAAAACATTCTTTTAAAAAGAAAAATTCTATTATTTAAATTAGAAATTTTTTATTAGATTTTTATCTTTGTTATTCAATGAAAAAAGCAATTAACAAAACTACTGGTAAAAATAAGCAAAAAGTATAAAGAGAGTATAAGAAAAAGGTACAAATATTTTGCATTGAAAAAGTAAGGTAAAAAAAGATAATCAGGTACTGAAACTTCCTTTAATTTTCATTTACATCAAAAAAGCATCAGGATCAACCAGCTTCTCTCATCCTTTGTCTTATTCTGTCTTATCAAAAAATAAAATAACATAAAATGTCTATTTAAAAACTTCTGGCCAACCCATTCCCAATACATCTTTCTACATCCTTAACAGTTGCCAGCAACCACTGAGGTGCAGAATCCCTGCCATTTGTGATATCCTCTCTCCAGCAGGAGACTTAGAGTATTTCCAGATTCCCATCTGCCTATGTAAATCTGCAGACAGCAGTTGTACTTCTCTATGTAACTTGTATGTGTTTAGGACACAGTTTGCAGATCTCTCTCTTTACTCTCTTTTCCTTTGCCACTTCGCTGACTGTTTGCTCCTGTGCTAACTGGTATGAGTTTTGGACAAATTCTGGCTTTCCCTCACCAGTCTGGTTCTCTCTGTGTCAGTAGGAAGTGAGAATGGCACAGAGTAAAGAAATTTCACTGCTGACCTTGTCCTGGTTGCAGACTGAGTCTTCTTTCATTCTCCAAACAAAATTGGGTAGGAGCATGGCAGTCAATCTGTGATAAAGCAGGAAAGGTCTTTTTACAAAGAAGAAATTATGAGATAAGACACGCATTGAATCTACTGCTACTCATTGACTGCACACATTGAGCACACTCATTCTTCTTTCTTTACAGGAGAGAGTGCTAGGGGAAGTAATTTGTTGTCTGCCACAGCCTGAGTGTCTACAGGCAGTGTTTAGACACAGTGCCTACAACCACTGCTGAGAGTTCGTGGGTAAATGCACCACAGACTTTGAGACTAGGAAAGAAATTACAGTGACAAATCAAATTCCACGTCTTCAGTGAGTAGAGATGGAAAGAAACTACAGTTATGACCATAACAAGACAAGACATCGAGATTAAGACATATGTATATAGGGAAAAAAACAACTCCATCCTATTCTACTCCCAGATGAGGTCAGTACCTCGGAAGTTCATTTATGTCTCAAAATCTCCTACCTTACCACAACTATTTTCTGGTCTGTTTTGAGGTGCTGCCCCTAATGTCTGTGCTATCCCACACTGATTCCGGTAAAGAAGGTGTGTGAAGGGTGTTCACAGATACCCAGGCATTCTTTCTGGTGTCCACAAACCTCCTCTGCATTGTATCCTGCAGCATAAGTGTGCAGCACCATTTCATGTTTCAACAAACCCACCCTCCTCCAAGCCATAAGTGTTGAAAACTGCACTGAACCCCAACTGTCAAGAAACAGAATTTCATCATAAATTTCAATGTCTTTCCTCACTCCTTTTCCTCCTCTAACACTTGCTGGTTACCACTCAGAAAGCCTGTGGAGAGAATCTCTAGGATTTATGAACAGCATTTTCATGCAAATTAATCTATGTCAGCAGGTTCGGTTTTGTTTAGACTTCTCCTCCCCCTCCCAAAGAACAGATGAGCTATTTCCTCCTCAGCACTTGGCCACGGGGCCTGATGATATATAGCATCAATAATTCTATTCTTTACCCTAATGCTGTATAATTTTTTCTGTGTAGTTTTTTTGCTGGGTAACATTGTGGGTTTGTTTGTTTGGGGTTTTTTCCTTCTTTATTTCTCTTTAGGTTAGAGAAGTCTTATGTATTACATTTAAATAATTTCCAGTCTTGTGTCCCACAATGATCCTTAATTGGCAGTAAATAGAGAAAAAGCAGTCATCCTTGCAAAGCAGCTGTTCTATGGATAAATGGTATAACACTAGTGTGGAGGCTGTGGCAGGAATGTTCCAGGTCACAGATAGATTAAATGGAGGACTTTGTCATACTGCACTAATAATAACTCTAAATTTGAGGGAATAGGATTGGCAGGAGCGTCAGACAGACAGTCTCTCCCTTTGCCAGAAGTGAGTGCACTTTGTCCTATGAACTGGACTTTGTTCCCTTTAGCTTTACACTTTTTTAATTGGATGAACTTTCATTAGTGTGTGAACCATTATGCTGGTTTTGTAGCATTTCATACTGGATACTTTTGGTGCTGTTTTAGACACTACCAAGAAGAGTGGAACAAGGGACTTGGACATTAAGCATGTTTTGGTGTGTTTAGTGTAGAAAGAGTTTGGTCTGTTTTTTCATAGGGAAAACTCACTTCATTGTTAACATGATCTGAGAGGGCTACCGTTTTTCAAAGACAGGAAATAAATGTAATTTACTTGGTAATTCCTTTTTTCTTATCACTAGATAGGACACAAGTTATCTCCAAATTCAATTTGTTTGAATAATGCTGTTAAAAGACACAGAGAGAAAGGTATTCACCTTTCGTATATGGCTTCAAATGAGCTGTGTGCTCCTTTAATTCTCAAATATAGCAAATCTGGAGTGCTTTTTTGAGTGAGCAATTGCAACCAGGTGGATGCAAATTCATTGCCCAACAACAAATTCATTTGCTTAGGTATGATACATCGTCTTCCTCTTCCCATTATGCTAATTGAATATTCATCACATAACAAGTGCAGTTAATTAGCAGATTATTCATTTACTGGACAAATAATGAACATCTTATTCTGAACAAAGAAGAGGGATAGGAAAGCCAGAGGGAGAGAAAAGAAAACATACATTTTTATAAGGCTATTATTTAAATTAGTCTTCTTTTAAATAAGAAGAGAAAAGAAACACTGAAAATGTGTAATTAACTTTTAAAAATATTATTATTTAATGCTAGCTATGTTGTATCCAGAGATGGCATAGCTCAGGCTTCATACAGAAAAGGCAAGTTGCTTGCTGCCTACCATGTTCCCACAGAAATCAATGGTAAGCCTCCCACAGTATCAATGGATCCGGATTTTACTCCTGATATTTCAAAAAGAACAGAATATTACCATCATCATCACTTTAAAACAAACAGTAAACCATTGTGACATGTCAAAATTGATAGTCACATTTTCTTTCATTTATTATGCTGTCGTTTCCTGAAGTTTTTTCTCTGCTTGCCTGACAGCATCATTCTTTTGTCTGTTGTCTAATGTTCAGACTGTAAAGATCTTTCAAAAAGGCCATTTTTTTTCTTCTCTATTTATTCACAGTACAGTTTTTACTCATAATTCATGCCCTTGCATAATACATTCTTGTTATCACTAGCCAGAAAGAAACACTTTACTGGTATAAATTGACATGGCTCCGTTAAGGGTAATGGAGACAACGAAATTACCTTGATGAAGAATAAGCCTTAATATTCAAATTTTCTAACTTAGACTTGGACTTTTTTTTTTTTAACAGGCACTGTAAAATAACTTAGTTTCTTGCTGAGGTACTTATCCATTTTCCTGAAATTTACCAGACTCACAGATGCAGAGGAGGCAAAATACACCTCTGATACAATTCTGCTAATGCTAGTGGTCTTGTGCCAGATTTAATTGCATCCAGCAAATTTAAGCTGTGCCAAGTATAAATTCTCATGGAAAACTTGGTGGTGAGAGAAAACATTTTAGTTCTAGATGAAGCTAGTATTGTACTGTGTGCAACTACATGGCATGAACTGTTTGTGGAAGGTTTTCTCAATCTGGGATAGTTTATCATTAAATTACAACCTGTCAGCATCTGCCAGAATGGTTCTGATATTGGCTAACTTTCATAACTCTGCTAAAGCAAAGATATCTGACCAAGAAATCATGTAGTTGGATGGAAATTTTTAACAAACTGAGGGATTGAAACAGAGAGTGAGGAAGGAGGAAGGAACATGGGGGAAAAGGGGACAGACTAAAAGGGAAAAAAATAAAGTTTTCAGTTAGATGGATCCAGAAGTCCAGCGCAGGGGAGAGAGGCAGGAGGTAGCTACTGCTTTACCTGAACAAAAGTTCCATTCCCAATGACTGAACCAAGAAGTTCCTGTTGTCCAACAAATGAGGTTGAATTTTATTGAGAGACTGGAAGTAGTTGCATCAGTCCCTAAATTTATATTTAACATCATTGATTGTAGAGTAGTATCTCATCATTTGCTTAGTAAAAATTGATAATGCTGTAGAACTATGCTAAGCATTGTACTAAGTTTATAGAAGCAGAACTGAAAAAATGACATCTTTAAAGGTTTAAAGGCTTTTAAGCCATTACAAGGGGATTCTGACAACTTGTCTGATGTTGCAAGTGTGGTCAAATATAATAATTTCTAGATTAAGCTATGGCATGTACCAGTTGCCGTGTCTTTCAGAGGCTGTCTTCACTTTCAGCTTCCCCTGCCATAGGTTGAGCAGATCAGCCCAGGGTTATGCTTTCTTTCTGTCCATGACATGAATTTATGAAGCTCGTTGTTCTGGGCACTGTGCAGAACTGAAGTGGCAGCTGAGAAATGGGACACATCAAACCAAAACACCAAACAACACACAGCTCAGCCCCATGCTACCTCCTGAGTTTTAGAGTTATTTTCTCTTCCCTTCTGCTTCGTTCCCCACTCCACCAACCCGTGTTAACTGGAGTAGCAGCAGTAGGAAGAGAAATCACCTCCAGCTCTTGTTAAATATGAAATAATGTAAAAAGAGTGAGAGATTGTGTCCATTTATAAGGACAAAGAAAAAGAAAAGCAAACCGTTAATTCAATACAAGGAGTGAGATTATTTTCTACACTTAATCATCCACCATGTCTCTAATTATTGAGCTTTTCTTTATGAATCATAGATGGAGTTCAGATTAACTAGGTTGCATTGCTACAGTCTTCTACATATGGGCAGATAATTACCATTCCAGAAGGAAAATCTTAGTCACGTGAGAATTGATCGTCAGGGCTTTCATAGACAGAAAGTCTGTATTCCTAGGTAAGTATAATACTTTTATTGCCATTGAATTCCTAATACAGAAATAAAAATTAATGTTTGTGCCAGAGAGAAAATTAGGTGAAAGTCATAACCAGAAATGGAAGGTAGTTTAAAAATGAAACTATGTCTCAATGAGATAATCACTTCCTCTAAGATTAATGTTTTTCAAAGGTAAATTTCAGTTTTGCCAGATAATCTCAAAGTTCTGTCAGGAAATTGGTTTGTGTGGCAGTACTCTATGACTTATCAGCCACAGAAACTTCTAAACTCTTGGTAAAACTTGTTAAAAAAAAAAAAGAAAAAAAAGAAAGAAAATTAATAATCTGAACAAAGTGCTGCTTTGTATCTGGCTTTTTTTTTTTTATTCTGTCCTTCAAAAATACTTAATGCGATAACAAACAATTGTATTGAATGGAAATTATTGTTTGGATGCAAGTAATATAGAATAGTAAAATAACTGTTTTATTCCTCCAGGCACTTGAATATTTTTCTCAAAAAAAAAAAAAACCAAAAAAAACCAATGCATACATAAATTAGAAAATGTTCAGTTGTATACTTAGTTCAATTGGAAGGAATCCAAATTTACCCTGGCATGTCACATCTCACAGGAGGGAAAATATGCTTTGGAAACAAATTACATTGCTAAAATTTTGTGCTATGTAGGTGGAAGTCTAGATTAGTCTTACAATTTTATTTAAGACCATATTTTAAGTCCAAGGGCAGATGCTGGATGTAGAATGTCAGAACATGCTTACCCTAATGGAGATAAGTGGAAGAACAGATTGATAACTGTTTTCAGGACATTATTTTTGAGATAGAAGTGATGAGCTTCAACATGTTTGATTTGCACTCTTCATCTCTAGCACTGGCTTTGGCTAAATTAGGACATTGCCAGTTATGTCCTGGCATGCCACATGCTGGAGTTGGAATAAGCAAATTACAAATGGCTTATAAAGGGGAACAGGCAGTCATGGTGAATGGGTTCATTAGCGATATAAACATGGTGTGTATAGCTGACCTTCAGTGAAGAAGTCCCGAACTGATGAATGCTGCTAGCTGGCACAGTACATCAGGGAATGAACCATTTTGCATTGGCATTGTTTCCAAAAGCAGCTGCTACAAGCTCCAGCCAGAGACAGGATAGACAGGCATTTTCTTGTTCCTGCCTAGATCAGCAAGAGTTCACCACTAACATTGTAATGTAATATAATTTTAATTGAGTGAATCACTCAATAGGGACTGTTAACAACTTATTTCAAACTTGCAAATGGGTATATACAAGGCCAAACCTTCACTTACCACGCTATTTCACCCCACCAAAAAGAACCATACTTATAGCAAAGAAGGACTACAGATGCAAAGCCTTTTGAGAAACAAAAAGAAGGGGCATACTACAGTCAGAAACTAAATGCCATTAATAACGAGACAGAAATACTTCTGGGACAAACACTCTACTTTCAGTTATAATGCAGTACTCATTCTGGCAAACTCCATGGGTTTCAGGATGTAGTCAATATCCTACACCCGTCTGCATCCAGAAGATGTAGGAGATTGTTCTAACAGGATGCAAGTCTTGCTTCACATTTTCACACACAGTTCCTTTACAGAGAACGAAGTTGAAATGGTTGGTTCTGTGTCAGAAAGCAAAACTTTGTGGACTTTTTGAAAATAAAAGAATAAAGGAAACCAGGCAAGTGGTCAAGTTTTTGCACCTACTACCCTAACTCCCTATTTGTGAGTCATCCAAAATAGAAAATACCTCGGTTTGAGTCCCAGATGCAAAATAGGAACTTGAGTTCAGTTTACACAGATGAGCACTGGTTTGCACTCCATGGGGCTGTGAGTCTTCCTCAAGGTCAGTCTGGAATTGCTACTCTGTATTTAAGAAACTTTTCCAGCAGAAAGTACACTTTTGATCAGGAAATATTTTCAGAAAGTTATGTATGCAATTAAAATATTCCTGATTGTCCTTTAATGAATACTCAGACTTTTTCACTTTTAGCTTGTGATCAAGAGTTGTTGATAGGTCCTTTTTCTGCTAATTTCTGCTAAGGGAAAGGCAGGGTCAGTTCAGGCATAGAAGGATTAAAAAGGTAGTGGAATAGTTTTCCCACAGTTGTAACAGCTACTGTGAGCAGGTGAATGGAATTAGTGATTTTGCAGGTGCCGGTCTGAGGGGTGAAAAAACACCAGAGGTAGAGCCTGAGGCAGAGATTTAATGATAAGGGGCCACCACAAAAATATGTGCTTTATATCTCCTCTGCTGAAGCTCACACACATGTTGGTTAAAGTTTACATGAAACCCTGCCACTTTTTCAAAGCCTTGGTTATTGCAGAGTCATTTTAGAGGCTGCTACACTGGTTAATTGCTATCACATGTGCCAGGTGAAACTCTTGACAGTTCAGCTAGGTTAAAATCTGGAAATGCAGTACATCCTTTAGATGAAAATTCTGGCACATAGTGAAATATGTGAGCAATGCACCAGCTCCAGAGTGGTTTAGACAGAGTGCAGTATGAGAAATTCAAAGTGAAATGATCAGTACCTTGATGCCAGTATACAGATTGAATGAACAGCATGAAAACCATAGCTTTTGCTCCATGACATCACTCATGTATACCCAGGGAAAACAGACTGTTAGGCTGTGGAGTCTGACCTGGGAGAGAGTCTGCAGAAATACATAATGCAGAGGGAAGAGCAGTAGGTTTCCTAAAAAAGCTAAAAATAGAGGGGTCTGGGTTTAAAGACAACACCATCTTCACCATCTAGGAAAAAACCCCAAACCAATCCAAACAAAAATCTCCCTCCTGTCTTATATTTCAGTTATTTTACTGATGCATGTTACTATCTGAAGTATTGCTAGAATGTGAAAAGTTCAAGGGTTTTTCCCATGTAGGGATCGTGTTTCTAAAAAATAAGATTAGTTAGTAAAGAGAGATAACTAGCAAACAAAAGATTTTTTCAAATGCATGCCACATAGCAGAGATGATCATTGGATCCTCTATTAATCTAGCTATACTTAATGTATTTGAATTTATTATTTGTATAGTGTTTCTTCTCTAATAAGGTAAAATTAAAATCTGTATCCCCAAGAGCTCAGGGAGGTCACCAGTGTGAATTAATCACTAACCAAGTAAAAGAGCTGTACTCCAAGGAAATTGTGATCAATTCCGATCGGCATATTAATTGATGGCTCATTCAGGAAAGTGTTACAAACCAATTTTCAGTCAGAAAATATGAATTAGTTTTGTGGAAATGTTCCTATGACAAATACATAGCTGTCCAGGTTGGAAGGGAAAATATTAAAAGTCAAATCTACAAATATACTGCCACAGAAGGAAAAAACGGAACCACATGTATGCTCTGCAAAGAGAGGCTGGTCTGAGCAAATGCACGTGTTTTCACCATCATATCAAAGAAGGCAACATCAGAGAAGATAGGACTTGGAATAAAGATTGGTGTGTCTTGCAGAATACTACCTTGAAGGAACAAATGTGTAGCAGAAAACTCACACAATTAAAATCTGCTAGGTAACAGGAGCTGCACTTTAACAAAGCAAATTCCTACACTCTTATCTGCGCAAGAGAACTACATTTTGAGTTGGACAGTTTAATTCTTTAGAATAGTGTTATTTTCTATTAACTAAACAGGCCCAGAAAAACCAACAGTTCTCTGCCTTGGCCTGCATTAAACATAATGAAATTCAGGATTAAATCATCATTACTTTTCAGTCTACTGTAGGTCCATGTCAATGACTCAACTACTCCATCAACCTTCCATCCTGAAAGCCTAGGACTTGCAGTGTGTCCAGGGACAGGCGCAGTCAGGTGGTTTCAGATGAAGCAAGGGGGTGTGTGTGTGTGTGTGTGTGTGTATGTGTGTGTGTGCGCGCTTCTGCATGTGTAGGTATATGCATATGTGTATGTCTACTGAGATCAACCCCTCACAAATACGTGCCCTGAAGAGTGCTGTACTTGCTCTCTGCTTCACACTGAATGAGTTTCAACTGAAGACATTCAGTTGCAGCAACTGAAGAGCATAAAGGAATTCATAATATCTTCAAGGATATTCAGGTCCACTTACACACCAGCAGGCAGAAATCTAGTGTGCAACGCAGAGCACCAAATACCTCCTTTTCATCAGTCTGCTTGGGCAGTGGGATGCTGGATGCTGCAACAGCATTTGCTTTGTGGATCAGGTTGAAGGATAGCTTCAGGGAAGATCTATGGCCGTATGTAAAAATTTGAATAAAAATGGTCACTCAGGGCCACATTCTGTATATTTCTGTCAGTAGTCAGTAACAAATTCTGGGCAGAAGATATAAGGGATATGCATAGATTTTTTGGTTCCAGTGCTGCACATTGCTGAACTAAGAGGAATATATTATTTGTATATTTGTATGTGTTTTATAGACTTTGATTGGTCTACTAGTCATAGTCCAAAAATTTTCTCATAGTTTTCTGAACCAGTTTACCATTTTGACCTTTACAGTATCATCTATCAATTAATTCCAGATCAAGCTATGCTTTCAGTGAAAAACTTCTGCTGGATAATTTCAGTAGATGAATATTATTTCCTAAATATTTTTTTGCCTTGGACTTTAGAATGGTTCTTACTAATTGCTAATGCTTTATTTATTTTTACTATTGGTTTTGACATTCTACCCAGTGAAAAAGACCTGTGATGGCATCACAGTCTCTTCCTTAGGTGGCTATAGCTTAGATATAGACAATCATAGTAGACAGTATAAAGGAAAATTTTTTTAATGCCTAAATCTCATGTGTCATTTTATTATTCATGATTATTTTATTATTATTTGTCTGAATTTTCACAGCCTGCTTTAACTTTAGAAATTGCAAATAATTAAATATGGGCTTCAAACTTTGTCATTCCACTTATCCATTTTTTTTACAGTCTTGTTTATAATATAGTGAAATAGCTCAGTGTTCTCACATAGATACTTTAAGGACCACCATTGATTGTGAAATTTAGTGTAATTTCTGATTTTCTATAGTCTATATGCTTTTAACCCTAGTAAATTCAACAAATAATGTGGGAGACTTCAAAAATGTTTGGAAGCTATGTGTACTAAAGAAACAGGATCACCATAACCCACAGGCTCATTGATGTCTCCAAAGAAATCTAATAAGATTTTTTGAGATTAAAAAATCCCATTTTTGAAGGGATGACTTCTGTTCACATAAAGCACACTGACTCTTCACAAATATATTATGCCTAACTGTGAATGATTGCAATATCAGTTTTACCGCTTTTAACAAAATTAAATAATAGCTCACATTTCCCAGGTAACTCTGGAATCCCTTTGTACACATCAGCATCACATTTTCCCTTTTCCACTCTTCTCCTGCTCTGATCTTGATGTAATATTGTAACATATATTATGCTGAAAAGGTCATTATTTATCAGTTCAATCACATAACCGATGAGTTAACCAGAGCAGGTTTTGAGACAATAGGGTAACATAAATGTCTGCAAGTAGTGGGGCAGAAATAAGTATATGCAGTTTTTTGCAGCAAGACGCTGAGAGAAGTGGCAAGATCTGAGAGAGACACCAATGTGTGATGGAACCGTCAATGTGAAGGACTCATGAAAATACAGTTACTAGTAGCTATGTTTCTATGATTCTATGTTAAAAAGATCAAATCTTTGCCCTATCTCAAAAAAAAAGATTACAGTCACTTAACAGTATCAGAAAGTTTTCTATGAGAATACTAACAATATTGTCAAAACATATGCATAGCATAGGCATCCTTTTTCCTCTGTGCAATATGAATTCTCTGTTTTAAACAGCTAGCTCACAGTCATTTTTCAGTTTCATCCAAACATTATCAAATGACCAGATATTCCATGGCTAAGCAAGGAAGAAATAGATGTGGATAAGAAAGAATAAAGTCAGCCTACCAAAACCAGTAGTAATCTCAGGGCTTTGAACAGAGAGTGAGGCCTATGACAACACAAGGGACTCCATGGGAAGCTAATCAAACTATGCCATGCAGCTGCCTCACATTAATGTTCTGAACACTCAACTTCAATGGAAAAGAGACACTCAAACCACTACCTTCAAACTTTCAAATTCACAGGAATAGAAACATATATTCCTTTTTCTTGGAAGAGGAAAATACTTTTTTGGATATTGAAATAAATGAGGCTAAGTACATTTTTGAGCAGTCTGCTTCCTCGGTGAAAATTTTTTGAGGTTACAACCTAGTATTTTATTTTAATTTCTTTAATATACAATATTGTAGGGAATCATTAAAAATAGTGGAGTAGTAATGCATCTAGTGCCAGGAGGAGTTTATCTATGAGGGCTGTAAAAGTGTATATTGCATTGAAGCTCTATCCTTCACTAATAAAAGCGCCATTTAGATTCATGCACTTTTGCTTGCAAAGATATCAGAACTAAATCCAAAATATAACGGGCTACTCAGTCACTGGGGCATGACTGTATACAAGCTGTTTACCACTTAAAAGAAATCTACTGATCTAAACATTGTAGAAGTTCAGATATAAAAACCTGCTGCTAGCTTTCATGTTTGATATTTGTTAGTTCAGCTTATGCAGCTATAGTACCAAATAATGTGCAATCATTAGCACTGTATTCCTTTGCTCCAAAGAATGACACAGTCCAACATACAGCACTGAAGCTGAGTAACTTTCTTCATCTGCTCAAACCACCCTAATTAGAAAGCAACAGATTTTAAATCTTTATTTAAGTTGAGGAAGTCTTCTGGGCGCAGAGCAACAAAGGAGGAGCACTAGGTTAAAAAATGCTTAGAAGGGTTAAGAATGTGACAATTGCATGAGTCAGTTTTCCCAGCATTGGATTTTGCAAATGTGGGTTGGAAATGAGAAGGCATTTCAAATGGCTTCCTATCCCACGGGGCAGCCCTTTACACAGGGCCTCAATTCTCTTGGGCTGTATTTGTTCCCTTCTCTTCTGCAGTTTTTCCTCTCACCATTCTGTAGAAGAGTGTTGCATGCACAACTTGACAATTCAAGATTGAGGATGCTCCCAAAATCATCTGTGATGCCTGCTGGATATCAGTTACTGCTGTTTGATACTCAACAATAGAATATTAATCTTTATGCAGCACAGCTCTAGGATCAATCAAATAGGCTGCTGGGCATTAGAAGAGAGAAAATATCCATTTATTCTGGAAACCTGTCACTGACCAGATGTTTCAGAGGAACAGGGAGAGGGAGACCCTATGGTACATGGACACTCTAAGGTAGTCAAAATCACACCAAAGAAATTTAAAACCATTTCTTTTTGTTTAGCCCATAGAAAAGATCTATATTCCCCTCTTAAACAACCACCAGAATTCAGAATTTCCCTTCCCTCTTATTGCACAGAAAGGAGAAATGGAGATTTATCTGCTGTAGCTTGTCTTCCAATGTTCATCAGTTTATGACAAATAAGTCATTATTTAAAACTACTTATTTCAAATTATGTTTTAAAGTGTTCTGTTTCCCTCAAGCAATTATAGATACTTGAAAAATATTGAGTTTCATTGTAATGGTTTAGATCAAATGAGAAAATTGTACTGATAGCACCATATGATTTAGAGATAGGAAGTTCAAACTCAGTGGGAAGTGTCTTTCAATTCAAAATGCTATTTCTCTCAATAGCAAAAGAATGAATAAATGTTCAATGGATAATTATATTTATCAACTTTAAAATATTGAAATATTGTTTTGTTCAAGAAGCAAAGCAAAACATGCAGAATTACACCAAATTTCTAGTAAGCTGCTTCTGCTATGGATCTTACATGCTGATAAAGAAATATTTTCTTTCCATTTCCTTATGCTCAAATTTATAAGCAATGTCTTGAGATTTATTAAATGTCTCACAAATTAAAATATAATTATTAAATATAACGTATAGAAGTACTTTAATTATTATTTGCATTTAGATTTTATACTTAAGTGTGAATAAGTGCCTGATTATGAATTTAAAGTATTATTTTAATGTGTTATAGGTTTTAGAAATACATAGTTTACATATAATGTATGTATTAATTACTATGCTTTCTCAAAAGTGGAAAGAGAGCAATGCTGTGATTTCCTTACTATATGTCACTTGTGAGTTTTCTTCTTTGCAAGTAACAAAAGTCATAGTCAAAAACTATAGTCAAAGTCATAGTCAAGCAAAATATACATGTCAGATCTTAAGTCATTCAGTCTCCACATTTTCAGACACCAGTCAGTACAAATGCTGGAATTCTCACTGCAAATGTTTTTAATGATATCAAATCTTTATTTCTTAAAACCTCATCTCCCACACCACATAAGCACCTAATGTTTATGGTGAAGGCAAGGTGTCTCTATATGTTTATGCAATTAAGATAAGGTTAAGAAACTGTGAGGCCAAAAGAATTAATCAATAAAGATCAATATTGAAAACTTGTGACAAGCAAGGCCAATACACAGAATTTGAATATTTGGAGTGTTTAGTGCTATGCATTTTCCTTTTATGTATTCTGATTCTATTTCCAACAGATACAGTATTCTGTCTTCTCTAATAATAGCCATAAAATGATAATATTAAGACTCTGAGAACAGGGAAGAAAAATAAATATTTCTCTTCTTATATAATAGCTGGACATTCACAATCCAGAGACTATAAAAGTATAATTACTATCTTTGTTATGACTGCCTTTCATGAATATTTTCTTGTTCATTTCTTTGTTTTATTGAATGATTTTTCTAATCACACTTGAACCACTATAGAACTTTAGTATTCATGACATCCTGTGACAAAGAGCTCAACCATCTCAATAACACTAACAGCATGTCATTTTGCTTTTTCTGAACCACATTGCCAACTAATTGTGTTTGGCACCCCTCTGTTCTTTACTGAGAGAGAAAAAATATAATCATTCCATGTTCGTGTTCTGCATACCATTCATGATCCATTATAGGTTTCAGTATCATCTCTCCACAGATA
Source organism: Campylorhamphus procurvoides (assembly GCA_013396655.1). Taxonomy (NCBI): domain Eukaryota; kingdom Metazoa; phylum Chordata; class Aves; order Passeriformes; family Dendrocolaptidae; genus Campylorhamphus; species Campylorhamphus procurvoides. Next base: position 81,334 of record WBMV01004140.1, on the reverse strand, counting down.
CCTTTTCCTCAGTAAGAGTCCTAGACTAGCAAGCTGAATATGAGTCAGATTGTGCCCTGGCAGACAGGATGATCAACCGTGTCCTGAGGTACATCCGGCAGTGCATCACCAGCCAGTTGAGAGAGCTCATTGTAGCACTCTACTCTGCTCATACACCTTCCTGTGTGCAGCTCTGAGTGTGACAATATGAGAAAGATACAAAGTTATTAGCATCCAAAGTAGAGCTATGAAGATGGTGAAGGGTCTGGAAGGGAAACCATATGAGGAACAGCTGAGATCACTTGGCTTATTCAGCCTGGAGAAAAGGAGACTGAGGGGAGACCTCATTGGAGTCTACAACTTCTTTGTGAGGGAAAGTGGTGGGGCAGGTACTGATCTCTTTTCTCTGGTGGCCAGAGACAGGACTCAAGGGAATGGCCTGAAACCATGCCAGGGGAGATTTGGGCTAGTTATTAGGAAAGGGTTCTTCACCCAGAGTGGTTGAGCACTGGAACATGCTCACCAGGGTTTTGGTTACAGGACCAAGCCTGCCAGAATTCAAGAAGTGTTTGGACAATGCTTTCAGAAACATGGTGCGATTCTTGGGGTGGTCCTGTGCGTGGCCAGGAGTTTGACTTTAATGACCCTTGTGAGTCCCTTCCAGCTCGGGAGATACTGTGTTGTTTGTTGAGTGAAACATTGTTGAATGACTCTGTTTTCCTTATTTATTCCTTTTAAGTCATGGGTTATATATTACAATAGTTGAAGCATTTCACATAATTACAGAATCCTTTAGGTTGGAAAAAATCTCCAAATTCATGAAGTACAACCCTTGACCAATCAGTGGTCAATTAGACCATTATATTATGTTCCATATCCAATCAGTTCTTAGACATATCCAAGAATGGCGACTCCAGTACGTCTCTGGGCAGTCTGTTCCAGTGCTTGACAAGCCTTTCTGTGAAGAAATTAGTTCTCAACCTTCTCTAGTGTAGCTTGAGGCTATATCTTCTTGTCCTGTTACTAATTGCCTGAGAGAAGAGGTCAAACGCCACCGGGCTACGGTCTCTTCAAAAAGTTGTAGAGTCTCCTCTGATCCTCTTTTTCAACAGGCTAAACAACCCCAGCCACTGCTCGTAAGGCTTACTCTCTAGACCCTTCACCAGCTCTGCTGCACTTCTCTGGACACACTTCAGCACCTCAGTGTCTTGAAGTGTAGGGTCCAGAATTGAACACATGCTTGAGATGTAGCCTCACCAGGGCCAGGTACAGGGGGAAAACTACTTCCCTGGTCCTGCTAGCCACACTGTTGCTGATACAAGTCAGAATGCCATTTCCCTTGTTCAGCTGGCTGTTGACTGGCACCCCCAGGTCCTTTTCTGCCTGGTAATTTTTCAGCCACTCTTCCACAAGCCTGTAGAGCTGCATGGGGTTGTTATGACCGAAGGGCAGGACCCAGCACTTTGCCTTACAGAATCACAAGGATCACTGAGTTTAACTCTTAAGTGAATGGTGCATACAGGGGATTGAACCCATGACCTGGGTGTTATTAGCACAAAGATTTAACCAAATGAGCTAATCTCAGGGTCATGCTGAACTTCTTACTCTTGGCCTCAGCCCATTGATCCAGCCTGTCCAGGTCCCTCTGCAGAGCCAGAAGAACACTCCCACCCAGCTGTCATCTGTGAACTTACTGAGGATGCACTCAATATGCTTGCCCACACAATCAATAGATATTGATCGGGACTGGCACCAATACTGAGTCTTGGAGAAAACCACTAAGTAGTGGTTGCCAACCAGCACCGCTCACCCTCACTCTCTGGGCACAGCCATTCAGCAAGTTTTTAACCCTGGGAAGAGCACACCTGTTCAAGTCATGGAAATATAGATGCCAGCTTCTCCAGGAGAGTGCTATGGCAATCAGTATCAAAGGCTTTACTGAAGTCAGTTTTCATCCCAATTTCCCTAAAAGGTCTTATATAACTGATATCTGGTCTCATGGTGTTCACTTTGCTGTTTATTGGGTGTTAATTTTTAAAGTGATTTCAGCCACTGATACGTAGCTGCAAAAGGCCTTTTCTGCCTCATCTGCATCATCTCTCAGGAAAAAAAAAACAAACAAACCCCATCGAATCGGTGAACACGAGAACCACTATATTTCCCTTTTTGTAAGTGCTTCTGTATTTCGACATTATAATCTCTCTTCAGGCTTTCTGCTCCTGAGGTGTTTCAATGATACTGGCATCAGCCTTCTTGTACTGCTATCACCAGAGATTTTTTCCATTTTCCCATACACCTTTGGATTGCTGAAGAATATATTCTTAAATGAATAGACTCCATTTCACCCTTCTAAAACCGAGCACTTTTTTGCTTTCCTTGTCTCTTCATTAAAACTGTATAGATTTTTTTTCAAAACACCAATACATGTATGCTTTAACACCCTCCATACTGACTGGGTAGATTTCACTGCCTTTTAATGAATTCTTTAAAAGTTTTTTCATCATTTCACTATGTTCTCTTTTTGCAAAATCTATTGCAGAGCATGTTTTGACTTTTGTTGCTTTGGTAAGAATGCTAAATGTAAATATGTTATAATCATGGACACATTGATAATAAAATTTTAAACCAAGTTTTGCACTTGACTAATTTCTTTCTTTTCTTGTAAATTTACCTGTGAGAATATAATACTGTTCCATTTCAGGTGTCTTAAATTGTATTTTCCTATTGTGTCTTAATGATTCCATACTAATTTAACTGTCTATTTCTCTCTCTGTGCAGCTGAATGCTTCTTTTATTCCTATTTTTCTACTCTGATGTGATTTCCCTTAGTATGTTTTAGCTACTTGCATTCTCATGGCTGGCTGATTTATTGCACTGATCTTGTACTATGTTTTTATTTATTTTGTTTGGGATTTGAACCCACAGGGATTTTTTGTTTTCCACTAAGACAAAAGACTTATTTGTCTGCTTGACTCTAGGATTCAGTAGAATGCTACCTCTACCAAGAAAAGGGACCCTCTTGGTCTGAAACCTTCTCATCACTATTCCGTATCTGTTAAAAATATTTGGCTTCCTGGGGATAGCTGTCTTCTCATCTCATTGGCAAATGGCAAACAAAATTAAAGAAAAAGCAAGAGAAAGACTGTAGGTGTGTTAGCACATATTCATTTCCCACACTGTCCACAGTCCTGAAATGAAATCCTGAGATACTATTAATATGAAGACTAGACAAGGTTTAAGACCACTTTTTTTTTTTTTTTAAATTCTAAATAAATAAGAGAGCATTTCCTTAGAAAACATTCTTAAATAACTACTTGTGGGAGTACACTGCCTGAGGGACTGTAAAAATAGCCAAGGTGACCCTTTCCTGGAGTGGATGGAGCTGACCAGCAAGTGAACAACACCAGAAAACTGACAACTACCTCAGAAGCTCATGTTTTAAAGGATATTTTGTAGCATAGATAGAGATTTATTGTATTAGATAGATAGCTATTCCCCAGTATCTGTATGTTTTTGGTGGTGGTTACCCAGTTACTGTTTTCTTATTGATTGTGTATTCCCTATTCTTTTACTGCCTGGCTTGTGATGCTAAACCCAGCGTCATCATGTGAAGTTAGCCACGCCCCGTCTGTATTCTGCTCATTCCCTGTAAGCGCTTCCCCTCCTTGCCGCGATCCGCCCCTAACTCCTCCCACTTTCCAAGCTTCTCCCTGAAACCTATACCCGTCCCGTGCTCCCATGAATAAATCAGTTCTAGCCTTCACCCCACATCAGCTGGGACGTCTTCCTTCCTCCCTCCGGAACATGGCAACTACTGTCTTTTGTTTATTTTCTAATTAAACAGTTTGGCAGAAGAAAAGGTAATGTCGCCTACAGTACTAAATAGTAATGTTGCCTCATGACTTAAAAAATCCCTTAAAAATAACACTTCAGTGTTAAGTTTTGCAGCTTGTAAATAGTAATTATGTATGCCACAATACAAGGTGAAAATATTAATATAAAGTATCAATATAGGAAATAATACAAAAGTATACTGAAACCCTCATAATTTTCCAATATTGAAATTCTACAATATAAAAATAAACAATAAATTTTTAATATAGAATATTTTTCCAAAATAGACTTCTATCATAGGAAGTTACTTCAAATAATGCCTCTTGAATAACTTCATCATTGACTCACTGAGTAAAATTCAGCCTGACTAAGGGATCTTAGTCCACTTTTTTCTGTCCTTTAGGTCTGCTACAACATCATGGCAATCTTGTCTACAGAACAGTTGAAAGACTATTCTCAGTGGGAATTTTTTGACCATGCCAACAAATTGAGAAAACTGCCATTCATGAGGATGCACACCACCTGGAAGAATTTAGACCAAGGTGAACCACAATACAAATTTTTTTCAGCCAGAAGAATGAAGAATAACCAAATGTGTGCTCTATGGAGACACAGTAAAACTGTGACTCACAGCAATGCTGGAAAGACTGATTAAATACATCATGACCAGGCAAGGAGTGGTTTACAGAGCCCATTATCCCTAGTCAATACATACCAACTCAGAAATTATGTTACAAGGATGTTTTGGAAGCCTCAGACAGACTGGAACAGAAGCATCTAAATGAGTTAAGATACTCTCCAAAGCACTGGAAACAAGTGCAAATCAACTCCAGTTGTTCACTGGAGTCACAGCATCTTTTTATATTTCTTTTTTTTTCTTTTTTTTTTTATATCATGAAGAAACCTTTCAAAATAAGCAGTGTGCAAGAAGTGTTAGAATAGGTGCATAGTGCATATCTCTTTATCTTTTTCATCCTACATCTGCAAAAGAAAAACAAAAAAGGAGGAGAAAAAAAGCAGCACATTTTTATAAAGTGTAAATGTGGTGTAATTTGAATGCCAGAAAGCTAGTGCCTAAGTGAGATGTTTGTTTCAGTTGTCCCAGCTGTATGTTGCCAATGTAGACTTTAGTTTAATTGCAGGCGTTCTTTAAAATAAATCATTATCTGTCATTGTCATTCAAAAATGATAGAACATTAAAATAGATGCAACATTCAGCACTATTTAGACAAATCTGAAAACATTTAAAAAGTATGTATTTTGTAGTCTTTAGATCACAAAATTTTATGCATTTTCCAGAAAGACCTTTCAGATCAAAATATAAGCCAAAAACCCCACAAAATATTGTAAGCTGGTAGAGGAAAAGAGGATAAGCCTTTTTGTTTCCACATTTGGCTGAAAATGAAAATGTTATAGGGATGTTTTATTTTTGTCATCAGGCTGTGTCTTCAGTCACTGAATGGAACAGAGATGGTGAGATATCAAATAGCTTCTTTCCAATAAGGGGAAATACAAATGTCCTCAACAAGATGTGACAAAACGGATGTGACGTGCTACTTGGCAATTTAGGAGAGCCACAAATATAACAAAAGTATTCTCTAGTGATCAAGAATGACCAAACTCAAAATTAAGGGTATTTTGGCACTCTATGAAAATTTGAAGTTCCTTTGTGTAGCATCTCATACAAGTATAGCATACCACAGAATTGTTTGAATTTGATTGTGTGTCAGCCAAATTTAAAATTATTGGATACCTCCCGAACTTCTTTCCCTTTTTTCTGAGTCAGTAGAATAGTTTCTGTGGCAGAAACTATATTCTGCCTAAGTATGTTTTTCCACAGCTTCTTTGCTACATATACATTATCTATCCATTACAGGAGCAGCTAAAGGACACAGTGTGTACAGGGACAAAACTGAAGACTGTAGAGTCACTCTGTAGCTGAGAAAGGTGCAAAGCAGCAGGTCACAGATGCTGTGAGCAATAAGTGGATTCATTTGGGGATCATGGGATTTACATTGAATCTGTGCATCATTCTGGCTTAGTGGTTCTGACATATTGCTCCTCACAGTACCGTATTGTTGATTTAAGCAAGTTTCCTCTGTTGCTGGAACTTTGCCTCAAACCATTTTCAGTCTTAAAAATCACAAGAAAAAAAATCTGCTTCCCTGGAGGGGATAATTCTTCATCTAACCCACCTGCAGATTAAAATATAATGCAGCTCTGCATAGCATTTTAGAGCCAAGATGTGCTGAAATAAATTTCGTGATAAAAGACCACCACTGCCACATCTACCATCAACCCCCTTTGTAAGACTGTTCAGCAGAGGGAAGTGAAGGTGTGAGAAAAGTATTCCCCTTTTCCACATAAACACAATCACTTTTTTATAGACACAAGTAAGTTAATATCCATTATCACTTGGCAGCATAATTTATGACAACTACACTTGGGTGGAAATGTTTATAGTTGGCTCCAGAAACTTACTGCATATCTTCATAGCACATCATAGGTTTCAGATCATGTTATTTAAAAGGTGTTTTTGTGGTAGGATTCTAAGGATGACCTAATTAAGAGTTTCTAACTGTATCTAAGGACACTTTTCATTGAGATTGTTTTCTTATCACTATCTGATACTGGGTGCAATCTGTTTCATTGCAAATAGTGATTAGTCTGTTTGTACAGTACTAGCCATGTTAGAACCAATCTGATAGGAGACAAGAGGTGCTCTCGTCATATGAATAGTAATTTACTTTATGAGCCTCAAGCATAAGTGATTTAAAAGGTAGGAGTGGTTTCTCCACAATTAGGATAGACATAAGATATGCCAATTAAAGTAGGGAAATCCAGTCATACCTAACTGCACACTGTGTCAGGACAATTTCCCAAGAGGCTTCTGCAGAGCAGTCTGAAGAAACAAATGCAACCCAGAGTCCTATTCCATGAAACACTTTTCCCAGGGAGCTCCTCCTGGACTCAACCCAACTTTGCTGTTTAGACTGATATGCCAAGCCCATCTGGTTTCACTAAGTTCCTCTATGTTTTACAAGGCTCCAGCCACATTCGTTGGCTCCAGCTTGCAGAATGTGCTTCCAGTGCTATCACTTTTTGGAAATAGATGTCCAGCTAATAAAATGACACTGAGCCCCCCAGAAGTACCCCTACATTCTTAAAAAGCTTACCTTGGTTCTTTCTTGGGTCCTGATATCTGGCATTGAGGTCAGAGTAAATAGTTTCAGCACTCTAGATATAACCTAAAACTCTTTGGGAAGAACCACATATTCTTTATTCCTCCAATAGTTGTGACTCCAAATTGTGCGAGTACATGTTATTTGAAGACAGGAGATGCAAACTTTTCAAGAGATTTATGAAAAAATCTCTTCAGTTTGGATAACACAAATAGTAGAAGCAAAACCAGCAAGCATCTGCTGACTGTTTTTCCATTCATTGTTCTCATTTCCTGAGATACAAGTAAACTTTTTAAAAATAGCAGTAGTTAGTAGCTCATATGCTTCCCTTTATTTATTTATTTTTAAGAAGTAATGTCTCTCACCTATCAAGATTAGGACCTTTGCTTTACATATAGCTTCCTCTTTGTTCCTTGAAGGCAATATCTCTTTGCACCTCTGGACCAGTAATCAGCAGACCTCTTCTTACACTAGGCACATTCTCCAATGAATTCTACTGTTATGTTTTCAGACACTTAGCACAGTGCCTTTTCTCTCTCTCTTTTTTTTTTTTGTTTGTTTGTGTTTTTTGTTTTCATTTTTTGTTTTCTCCTGGCTAGGGACGTCTCTTACTCCCTAGAGTAAGCTCACTGAAGCAGGCCTAGAGAAAACTGGTTTTGCTGGGCATACTGTCATTGTATTTCTGTGTTTGATATACTCATGTGCTGAGGATTACAAGCAGGTGTTCTGGAAGCCTAATTTATAAACACTTAAGTATTTTATTGATTACACCTATGACACATTTGGGATAAGGAAAATTGTTCTTCCCAGATAACATATATACATATATTTATAATATATTTACATATCAAATACATATTTTGTGCAAATTAATTACCCCAACAGAACTCAGAAAATTTTAACTAATATGGGAAGAAAACAGGCATTAATATTTGAATCTTTGTAGCTCAAATTTCAGTTAAATTTGAATTTCTGTAACAGACAAGTTTTAATTTCACTATGAAATATTTGTTTTCTCCCATGACACAAAAAGCAACTTCATTTTGTTCCCTCCCTTTTTTTTTAATGTTGGATATGAAATTGGGCTTGAAGATTTTCCTGATTTTCTAAAAACTTCTCCATGTACTTGGAAAATCATACATATTTTTTTCACTAAAACAATAATAATAAGAACAATAAGAACTATATGGGCAATTAGTTGGAAAGGACTGCCTAAAATAGGAAGTAGATTAAAATACTTTGTGCTGGGGATGTAACTTCCAGCCTACAATATTTGCATTGAATGGTCATGTAGATGAAATACAGGATGAACCTTTCCCAGAAACAGATTAATAGCCATGGGTGATTCTCAAAATAATTTTAGAGTAACTTTTTCCTGGATTGCCCTCATAACAGAGTAGAAACCATCACCCTTTTCACCTTTTAAAATGCTACCTTTCCTTAATACAGGACACAAAAACCAACAAATTGAAGAATTCTTGATCTAACTTCTACAAGTGAGGGATGTTTTTTTTTTTTTTCTAATAGGTTCACAATATGTCTGGCATCATAGACAGATCAGATAGTGCCTAACCCTGTCATACCAGATAACCCAAACCAGATATCAAATGTATTTCCTAAAAAGAACTAAGATTCCAGGGAAATAAAAAGTATCAAAATGATTCATATTATTGCATTCAAAAATGTGTCAAAGGAAGATTGACAGACTACAGTGTCAAATACTCTCTACCCACTGATTCCTATAGAAAGGGCAAGGAGATTCTGATTCTAGTGGACCTGCAAGATCACAACACTGGTTATGGCAGGAGGAGCAACATAGGAGATGACCAGAAACATGTTTAAGGTCCTAGAATTTCAGTAAGATCTGTAACTATGTGGGACAAAAAATGAAACCATTTGTCCAGTTTTAATCACTTTAGGTAGATTTTCTTTGGTGTTAATATTCTGGAGTATACAGAGTATTATCTACATTATATCTTTCTATAGGATCCCTGTTGCAGTCAATGCACAGAATGCATAAAGCTCTCTTAGCCAACATTTTTCAGCATCTTTCTATTCAGTGTTCAGTGTGTACTCCTGCAAGTTATTTACTGCACATATTTTTGATCTGTTTCTTGTGTTAGTTTTTCTGCACTGGTATATATAAGTGCTTCATAAACTATTCCTTTATCATCACAACACTTCTGCTAGAGTATTGACTCTCTTTTATGAACATAGAACTAAGGCACAGAGAGATAAAGGTGCGAAGCATAAATGAACGTGGAGCACCTAATTTGAGATGTTTCAAACAAGAGTGCTCAGCATTTCTGCAAAGAAGATCCCAAGGCAGAGATGGATACTAAGAAGTAAAGCAAAAACAGTATCTAAGCCTGTGGGGACTCAGTAGCCCTTTGGCTGTATTTTGTGGCAAAAGCCTTCTTTCTCTCCTTACCACTCTGGGGAGGCAGCAGGCCATCATGGTCTGGAAGGAAACTATGTCATATTCAAACCAGGCACCTTTCTGGACTACCTGAGCATTCATGTCAGCAGGGAATAGAGTGAATGTTAGTAATCCCCTGTTTAACATCAGTGACTCACTATGAAGTTTGTGTAAAATAGTGACAATATTCCTTACAATGAGAAGGCAAATATGCAGGATACGTTTCACAGTTTTTCACAGGCCTCTGGACATAACACGTTAGGTGCCAAAAAAACATAGCTGGAAATGACTGGAAATTGTAGATGCAGTTGTAAGAGTGATTTTTGATTGTTTAATGCTACATTCTGAAATCTTAATTTTCATTCACTAGAATACACTTATATGAAAATATGAGTAAAATATAAAATGGTTACTGGACCCCTTCATTAAAATAATTTTTAAAAGGATGGAAATTGAAAGGTTTTTTTATAAACAGTTTGACATAATGGCTGATGTTTCCCTCAGTCTGCACATCTTAGGGAAGAATGGTCAGATTTGCTTACAGGAATCCTTAAACTCTTATGTCGTCTCACTTATGCACAGCAAGTGGTGCCAGTGATGTACATTAAATTTAGCAACAACCTCCCAACTAAGAAAAATGACCTTCAGAGCAGTTGTGAAAAGAATATTGAAATGCTTTGAAAAGAAAGGAAAAAAGACCTTAATTTTCCAATAGTCAAATTTAGGTCTGCTCTGGAATATTTTTTGGTCTACAGCAATAGGAAAATATTTATAGTTTTCATTTTCAGTCCAAGAAACTCATTCTGAAAATGTTATCATTGAGAAATAGGCTAATTGGTGCATAATCACCTTTCATTTTACAGGATTAAGATTACCAAAAACATAATTGCAGGAGAGGGAGAAGCAAAATCTTTTACAAGTGCTCAAGACCCAAATTGTTTATGCATCTGATTTGTCAGAGCCACAGTGTCACCCAGCTCTCCATGCTTCCTTTGAAAACCCCAGCCTACATTTGTGCATACAAAGTATTTTCTGTATTCAGACATGTATTAGCTCTGTTCAAAGACTGTATTCTTGCTGTACTTTACACCATTTCAAGTGATTTTTAAAAATCCCACCTGCCTTACTGAGGGTTGCCAGCTCTCTTTCAGAATTCACCATGAAAGCTGTTTTGAAGCGGTGAAAGAGGAGAAGAGAGCAGTATGCAGATAAGCCCGGCATCCAGGCAGGCAGGCTGGGGGAAGGTCATTTGCTGTCGAGTGCTAGGGACAGGAAAATGCCAAGCCCACAAAGGGATGCTGCTGGGGACTGCGGGAGGACAGGAGTCACTAGGTGGCAGAAGCGCTCCTTCTGCTACTTCTCCTACCCCGAGTGGTGTGGGCTGTAATTAGGTCAGTGTATGGTAAAGTAGGACTGGGTGATAAATAAAGTAGGTTTTCTCTCCTAGTGCACACTGCAGCTTAATTTCGCTTTTTTCTAGGAGGTGTTACAAGGTGGATTAAAACTTTTAAAGGGAAAAAAAAAGCCCTCTTGCCAAAGTAAATGAAATTTAAACTCACTGAGGAGTAACAGCAGAAAAGGAGGAAAGAAAAAAAGAAAGATGATTCCTCTCTGGTGACATTGATATTCTATTCAGAAGAACACTGAGGAGGGGGAGGGCTGTGAAGAGATGTGTGTTAAATTTCAAATCCAAACAGGCAAAATGCGCTGTATTGCCAACTCTGGTGCAAAGCAATAACATGTACTTTTTCCTTGAGGTATTTATGTAATTTTGCTAAGAAAAAGGCAGTTTTAGTCAACAAAACATAACCGATTTCCCCTTCCTGAGACTGGAGTAATGTATCTCACTATTGAGGTGGTACTGAAGGTCAAAGATGAGATAACATCTCCTGCATCACTTAATCTCCATCTAACTTGGAGCCACATTACCCCAGAGCTCAGTGTCAGCTCATGGAAAGGAAGGTACAAGTTGTCAGAACAATTATTACAGAATGTGCTTAATCAGATTCAGGAAGCTGTTCTTTCTGGGTTAAATCATGTTAAGGACTTCATACTATTTCCAGTGAAGTCAGTACAAACCTCCCTTAGATTTCACTGACAACAGATTTTGCTCTCAGTGCAGCATCTGAGTTCCCAAAAGACACAACAATAAACGATTTTTTTTCAGGAAGAGGAAGACAGATGACAGGATTATCGTCTCCTCTTTAGGCTTTCCACTCCTAAACATTCAGGGAGAAAAGTATACTTACCTAAAACAGAAGATCATCTGCCTGAAAGGAATAGACACAAAAATACCAAGAAAATAAACAAGAATGTATTTGCTAAAGCATAATTTAGGCAGAATCTGAAATTGTGCCTAGACCTGAAATGGTGATGCTTAAATATGATATTGCAGAGGTATGCTAAGATGAGGAACTCTGAAAGCTCAGATCATTCTTGTGTTCTGTTCTCCAGGTGCTTACTGGTTCTGTTTTGGCTTGGGGGCTTAGGTAAACAACTCCTGCCTAAAACCCAGTGGGAATTTAAGATAGGTAGAGTGCTGTAGAAAGTCCCAATGTGTTCAATTTATTAAAATATGGACAACTTACATCAACAGGATACAATCCGTACAATACATTTTTATTTACTTTAGGTTTTAAACACGGTAAGGGGTTGTGCTTCTGGCCACTTAACATAATATCCTATTGATGGGTGACCAAAGTGAGAGAACAATTTTAGTGGCATCAGACTAAGTGCGTATGAGGATTTTTGGTATATGTCAATTCTAGCCAGTGGGAACTGCTGGAACCAGGTCTCTTCTGAAATGGGACTCTGCTGAAGAGTACTTGCCATCTTCTCTTCATAGCCGCTCCTGAGTGGCTTCCTTGGCTCTCTAAGGTGTTGCATTGCTTTTGTCCAAATGAAGATTTTGTTTTGTTGTGATTTTCTTTAGGTACAGATAAGTAGGTTGGACATTCCCAGCTTAACTGTTTGAAGATTCATTTAGAAAGAAGGAACCCTAAATCCCACCTTGAAGTGGTTATGATACCTACTTTTATACACAGTTTTGCTTTTAATCCCATTTCTACAGAGCACTTGTAGGCATTAGCCTATACCTTCAGGCATTTGAGTGAGGAAAACCTCTGCCCTTTTTCTACCTTTTGTTACCCAAGCCTGAGCAGGTTTCTGAGTTTCCAGGTGAATTCTCTAACAAGTAATCTGCTCTGTAAATGGTGGACATAGGTCCTATAAATCATCTGGTTTCTAAAAGCAATGAAGTGAACTCTGGTCTTTGCAAGGGTACATGAAAGCAAACATTTTATGGACTCAGGTTTCCTTTTTTCAAGTGAAGCATGGGAGCTGAGATTTCCCTTGCTTAGTGTTTTTCAGTGATAGCTGGTAATTTGGGGAGAGATCACATTGCCCTGTATACTGCATAAATTCTTGTGTATACCAAACTGGATAGCAATGCCTGAAAGACATTACTGTCTCCTTTTATAGATGCTGAAGTCCTGCATTGGACCTAGGGCTACAATGTTGTTGTTTATTACAGTTAATGAATTTAAGTAGGACACCAACTACATTAGCATATAGATGCTGCTGTGAATTTCAGAGGTTTGAATAAGTTTCAGAGAAGAGGGAAAAATCCAACACAGTCCTGGTATCCATAACACCATTCTTTCCTAGATATGGGTGGATAGTCTACAGTGGGAATGATAGTTATCACAATACAAAGATGCTGTGAACCTGGAAGAGTGTGTTAATATTAGACACATCATTCAGACCCTCAGGTGGAGACAGCTATGAAAGAGCAGAGTGTTAAAATACTACCCTCTCTCAGTCCCATCGTCTTTGTTTTTCATGTACTTCATACTACACAGGTATAAACTGTAACTGCCTGTCTCAGAGAAAATCAAACTAAAGACATAGTGCAGACTTACAGGCTTTCTCTAAGAAGTTACCAAATTGTTTTCATTTTGCTGTGTTTCACCATCAAACAACTAGTAGCATCACAGCAAAAAGTTTTATTAACTAAAGATTTTGTCAGTTAAAGGAAAGATCAATTTCACCACTGTCATTACAATTTTCCATCTCCAACAACAGATGATATTACCACTGACTTAATCTAAAAATTGCTGTCCTTATATCTGATCTGGAAATCATAAAAGTATATCTGATTACTTTGAATACTTTAGTCAACCTCTATACTTGTTTGAAAATTAGCTATGTTGAGGATATGTTGAGGTTCCTTCCAACAGGCCTGGTTTTACCACCAGCTCAAGAAGTCTAAGAAAGGTGAAAGACAGTGGTGACAATAGATGTAGCTAGTGGACTCTTGTCTACATGTGGTCTCTCACTGATGACAGTACCAGAACATGAGGATCATTAAAATTTCTTTCTTGGAAATCCTCAGTATAAACAAGATCTGACTGCGTTTTTGGAATGCTAAACTTATTATTTGACAAGTTAGATCCAAAAGGATTGTTTTTGTTACTACCAAGCTTGAATTTGATGTAGAATGAGGGTTGGATTTTTTTTTGTTTGGTATTTTTAAATTCTCTTGAAAACATTTTGTTGAATAGTAGGAGTGGTTGGTACTGTTCCAGTTTGGAACTGCTTAGCTCATGAGTTCATAAAATAACTGCTACAACTGAAAAGTACTGCAGCAGCACAGGAAAAAAAAGATAAAGAAAACTCTGCAGACTTACAAACACATTATTTTCTGTTCTTAATTGAGGTCCAGATGTTGAAAACACATGGACAGAAGAGAATTTTGATTTTACTTTTTTAAAAAATAAATACATTTTAGTTCTTTCATTTGATAACTAGTTTAGAATTTCTATTTTACAGGTGTGTCATTTGGTGCACACTAAGAGGTATTGCTATGTTACAAAATCAGTGGTACAAAATAAGATATATTTAGCTTTATTATCTCAACTATTTTCCCATAAAAATAAAATCTTTGTGGTAAGGGAAGAATTTGTGTATTGTGCATACAGTGTACTCTGCTTCCTTGTGAGAATCAACTGAAAATGGATATGCCTCATCTTCTAGGCTGTGCTAGCCGCAGAGTCTGTGTTGGGACCATGTTAGTGTCTCATGCTGTAACTTCTACTCAGCCATTTGTCATACCCTTGACTAATGATCTGGTATACATGTGTGCAAACCAGACATATCATGAGTAGATATACAGCACCTTCCCTGTCATGATATTTTCCAAATCCATAAACACCCAAATTATCATGTGACCAGCTATGTGCATACCCACCACTTTCAGTGTCATTGCTAGATGTGTAGGCTTATGGCAGAGGAGCACCCTGAAAACTATATGCAACAGGGAGCAAGCACCAGCTCATATGTCAAAGTTGAGTTGCTCCTGCCTCAATATGCACAGATGTCTATTCCTATCCTAGAAAAAGAGTTCAGTGCACAAACATTTGGGGATGACATCATGTTCTGTCACATCAGTTTAAGCAGATGTATTAGTTTCCATTTGAAGAACAAATTGACTTTTCTGATAAAAGATACCCCTACTTGATTTCAAAATCAATTTTATTTTGTGCTGAACAGCTGAATATTGGTCCACTCATTCATGAACTACTACATGGGAATGAGATGGTTTGTTCAGCAGAGATATCAAACTGTGGTGAACAGGTTGTTGCAGTTTTAGTGATGTACTTAATTGGCATACAGTGACAACAAAATAACAGAGGTTACTGAGGGTCAAACTTCAACTCCATCAGCAGAGCCCTGTGGGGAAGCATCCAGAGTACCTGCTGCACTATTGTTCCCTCTATTCATTACTATCAGCATCTTTCTTTCTGAAGAACACTAGGCTTTTTCTTTTAAAGGAAAAAAAAACTCACAAGGGGTTCTACATGCCAGGATGGTGTCATAAATTATTTGCATAAGAAAGAGGGAATAGTTTCAAAATACCTCCTTAAAAAGCAAGGAGTTGAATTTTCCTCTATAATGATAAAGTCTCATTTCACACTCTGTATCTCATTGTGTGTCTCCTATAAAATCATTTGATTAGAAAAGCAGAGGATAATTGGCATGACAAAAACAAGGACACAAGAAGTGAGGTATTATGTGCTGTTTCCACAAATATTACTGCTAATTGTGTCAATTAAATTACCTAATTAGTCTACAGTAAATCACTTGAGCACACACTAGCACAAATTCAAAGCATATGTTTCTACAGAGGAACTAATAGTTTCTAAAGGGTCAGAGTTTAGGAAAAGCCATCAGACATGGCGTGAGCAAATGTAACTCTGATTAGAATTTTGATAATAATCAAACATACCTAAGTATTATACAGGTCAACCTGCTGCCTATAAAATGATCTGATAATAAGCTTTACACACAGCATGCCAAAATCAGTCCTGGACAGTCCCTGACTGTTTTAGGAAACAACCCAAAGCAAGGGGTTGTATCACGGCAGGGCTTGGCTCACATTAAAGAGCTTTTGTGAAAGGCACGCTGTGTGTGCTGGCCTGTGGTCCACAAGTTTGAAGCAGGGCATGATGACCTGCAACTTACTGCATAGGCAGACCAGGAGAGGTGAAACCTGTGCTGGACAATTAACTGCTCTACTCCAGGAATACTATCTCATCCACTGAGACCACCTGTCAGGGAAGAGCCCATGTTCAAAACACTGACACCTCTTACAGCCCCAGTGAGCACGCCCACGAGTTAGAATGCCTGCTGGGAATGGTAGCTGGCCCACGCTCACTCCCAAGTGTGCCCAGGAGTTGTTTAAGTGATTCATAGTTCACACAGGCTAAAACTACCTTGGGCTCTTCTGTCACTTGGACAGGTCAGACAGTCCTGGCTTCTCCAGCACTTTCACATTGCTTGTGCGCAAACAGTCGTGACATCTATTTTACTCTCTTCATGACACACTCTTACAGGGTCACCACCATTTTTATAGAGAGAGCATGAGTAGATTGCAGACATTGGAATCATAGGTTTGACTAAGAATTTAGTTCTTCTCCAAACTGAACCTTTTGTCTATATATGATCTTTATCTGTAGCTATAAATAGAAGCCTTTAGCTATTGCCACTCTCATGCTCTTCCTACACATGTGCATTCCCCAAACTGGCAAGCCAATAATCAACTTCTTTATCAAGATGTCACCTTAATCTTTGACAACATCCCTAGTAAGATGCATTGGATTATGTGAAAAGTGAGAATGGCCTTAGAAGACTAAGGACAATGAAAACAGTGCATTCTGATACTTGATACTTCCTCGAAACAGTTCTTTCCAATCAGCAGTACAACACATATAATAAAAAAGTGTCCAAAGAGCAGCTAGCTAAAGAATTTTGGGGAAATCTGTGTTTGGTGGAAGCTTCTGGAGGAGGTTGTCATTTTTCATTTGTCACTATTTGATGTCATTGGTCATTGATGTTTTATTTGTCACATGTCATATGTTTAACAAGAAATTAAATTCTTATTTAGTTGTGGTATGATAAAACTGCCTGAAAAACACAAGCACACACATATATTTTAAAGCTGACCAAATTAACCTTTTTATCTGTTAAGTTTTCTGAGTATACGCTCTACTGGTTTTAAATACAGATAAATTTTAATATAAACATGTCTGAATATAAAAGAAGCTGAATCTCTATAGAATATTATTTAGGTTGCATCAAAGGGTATTTGAGAGGAATTTATAAGTGAAAAAGTGGAACATGAGTGGACTTTAGATACCTCAGTCGCAAATTATTTTTTTAATCAAATTTTGAAGTGGAAAAAGTGTCCTTAGTAGCCTTAAGACCAAGTCTGAAAGAAAATTGTTAAAACCTGTGAATTGTTAAAGCCTTTTTCAGCACTGTCTTCCATTTAATAACCAGCCACTACCCACCAAAAATAGTTACATACCTGCAATTCAAAGAGCTTCTTACTTTCTTTGTAACTGAAATTACTTTCTCATTTAGTGTCATCATGGATGCACTAAAATTTTGGGATCAAATTTAATCCCCAGACAGGGATATTTGGAGTCTTTAGAGATCCACAACGATTTTGAGAATTGTGCAAGAGATTTCTGTCATTTTTCTAGAAAGTTGCATTGCCTGTGTGTGTAAGTGCCTCTGTCTATAAGTGCAGGAGGCTACTTCACAAAAAATATCAAGATCTAAACTAAGTGCTAACTTGATGATGTTCAGGTTTTAGGTCACATTCCTTTTTCTAACTGAAGGTATTACAATATTTAATTACTGAGTTGTTCAGGAACAAAGTTTGATTAAAACAGTATTTTCAGAACTGCTTCCAAGGGTGGGTCTTTTAGAAAGAAAGAATAAAACATCAATATCTGTATATAACAGGGAAACACCTTACAGCTTCAGCATGGTCAGTTCACTCTGAATAGTAACAGTGATATTTTTCTCTCAGTTATGTCATTACTGCTAAGTTCAAATTTTCATTTATTTTGTGCTTTGTTTTGGAATCTGTAATTGTAGCAAAGTGAAAGCGCATGAATCTTGATTGTCCAGAACAATTATGAAAGTAGATGTTTTTAGGATGAGTCAGTAATGAGAGGTCAGTTTTACCAAGTGAGCCAAAATTTTATTAGCTTGGTTAGCTTATCTGCATGTTTGCCAGGCAAAAGAAGGGATAACCTTGGCACAATGCTTGGAACCACAGCCTGGCAATATTTTTGTTTTCTGCTACATCCCCCACTGCTTAGCACCTGCTAAAGTGCATCTACTAAACTGGTCCATCTTTGGGTGCCCTGGTCAAGGAAAGATATTTATAAGCTGAAGGAACATTTACCAAGATGGTTGGGGCTGGACACTCAGCTGTTGAGGAGAGGCTGAGGGACCAGGAGTCCTGGGGCAGCCTGGGGCAGAGACAGGTTCAGAAGGACCTAACAGCAACCCCCAGCATCTGGGTGGGGATTGGGTGGGAGGTTCAACATGAAGACAGTGTCAAGCTCTTCACAGTGGGGCTAGGTGAGAGGATAAGAGACAACATACAGGAGCTGGAAAAGCAGGCTTGACTGGATGTCAGAAAACACTTTTTTTCACCATGAGGTTAGTCAAGCAGTGGGACAGATTTTGCATTCCCCAGCCTCAGGGGTGTCTAAAATCTAACTGGACGAAGTCCTGAGCTACCTGAGCAGCTGACCCTGTTTTCAGCAGGAGACTGGAATAAAGATTGCTCAAGGTCACTTTCAGCATGAGTGATTTTGTGACTCTGTGATTCTGTAACTGCAAATAAAAGTAATTTACATATATTTATCTGCCAAAAATTGTCCAGGAGAGCACTTCAATTTAATAACAACCAGTTTGCTCTTCACTCCTAACAGCTTAGAAGTTTTGCACAATATAGAATCATGGAATCATTTGGATTGGAAAAGACCTCTAAGATCATGGAGTTCAACTGTTAGCCTAGCACTACCAAGTCCACCACTAAACCATGTCCCTGATGTATTGCAGTATGGACCACTGTTCATAAGAAATAGCTACCCCTTAAAAAAACAAACAAAAACCAACAAATGAAAACAAACAAAACAAACAAAAAATAAACAAAAACCCCACCACTGTACTGCACTAAGGCAATGTAATCACAAACAAAGGGATATGCCTTTTATACTGTGATATCTTGGTGGAACATATGTTACAAGCAAAACAAAGATAGTTCATGCCTTGATGTAGCTGACTACCTTTGATGCTGCAATTAATTTGGGCCAGACCAGCTGCCTTATAATTAAAAATAAGTCTTTGCTTTTCCAGACCTCAGATTTTATATTATCAGAAACATCCTTTTGGTGCCAATAAACATAGCTAGTGTTTTAGGCTAACTTTTCTCTGAGGGGTAGGAAGACATTTCCTTCTCTACTAGTTTCCTAAATGCATAGGTTAATTGGTTTTCACTGTGCATTGAGCTATTTCAACAACGATCATATTTTTCTTGAGTAGTAGATGTCATGCCTCCAAAGCATGGGTGGTCCAAGCAAAACAGCAAATGAGGATACACCTGGGTGTTGGGACCACTCTACCTGTCCCCATCCAATAGTGCTCTTTCCCTTCTCACAGAGCAGCAGC
The DNA here is from genome assembly GCA_013396655.1 of Campylorhamphus procurvoides. NCBI lineage: Eukaryota > Metazoa > Chordata > Aves > Passeriformes > Dendrocolaptidae > Campylorhamphus > Campylorhamphus procurvoides. The sequence goes on along the minus strand of WBMV01004140.1, from coordinate 61,888 downwards.
TGCCAAACACATTGGTTTCTGCACCTCCCACAGAAAGCTCTGGTGGGTAGAAGGTAATACTTCACTGTTTCTGCAGCATCTGCTGATCCAAAAGTTGTTGTCATTTGCCTCTTGAAGAAGAATCAGTGGGATGTATTCATCTTGCAGATCATAATAGGATCACACTACTTTCCTTTCGCGAAAAAATCCTCTTGTACAAATGAAGAACAAGTATTTGGGCAAAAATTTACATAGGCTTGTATTGGCTTTCCCTTTCATTCTCAATTCTTCCTCATAGGAAGGCAGTTATTAGATTCCTGAGTAACTCTGGTATTGAGTGCAAAACACAGATACTGAAAACAGATAAGACTTGGTGTCTCAAGGAAATGCACATTTTTCTTTTAGAGACAGAAGAATGACACAAACATAGTTGTGATGCTACACAGACACCTCCTCAAACACAGTCAAATGCAGGTAACTTAAAGTAAAATAACATCAAGGTCAGTAAAGACAGATAAAGGAAGCCATGGTATAGAAGAAGAAACAGGTCTTGATTTTTCTTCTGAGACTGACTTTTTCCTCTTTTATGTAGTTTTAAGATATTGAATGTCCCTGGCACATGACCTTTATCAGGAACATCCTGAATTCATTTTGCCTTTCTATTTTATTTAAAGATATATGTCATTGATTTTATTGACTACTCTTCTTCAAAGATAGTGCAGATGTTCTAATGAAACTGAGCACAAGTGTCTTTTAAAATCTTATTTCTTTTCTAATTACTGGCCTACATAATCAGAAATAATTAAGCATTCATGTAAAGGAATTTCACAAAGGAAGCTCAAATATAGTCATAAATATACATACTGGATTTTTATTCCTCTTTGAAGGAAAGAAATAGTCTTACAGTGATTGCTTTAACTTATTCACAATAACATCAGAAATTGGCAAAATTTTCTAAATGCAACATGTTGCAAGAGTTACATTATTTTTAAAGAGAAATTACTGGAACTTTTAAACAAAATATTTTTTTCAATAGCAAATAAGAAGTATTTATTTTAAAAATACATCGCTTTTCATGAAGTCAGGAAAGGACATTGGTATCCTCTAAGCCACAAAAATGTGGCCATTTTCTGAGAAGAAAAGGCTTCATTTACTGGGAACACTTGTTTGATATGGATCAAGGGATTATGTTTTGTTTATGGCCAATTAACACAAAGGTTGCAATTTCATATGGATGGCCAAAGTTTCCCTCCATCTGCTGAAATTTCTCCTTTATAGTTGGAAGAAATCCTGATGATGAAGAAAATACACATTTCAGAAATGCCTACAAATATACAGAAAAAGTTTAGAACTATATACCACACAAAATTGTTCTGGACAAAAACTGTCTTCCTAGATGGTACTTAGTAGTGGATTCACTCAGGGAAGAGCCATCCAAAGGGCTGCCTTTGAAAGCAATGACAAGTAGCCGTTGATCACAAGAGGTGCAAAAGTACCATATTGCATCTATGTGTGTTTTCTTATGGGTGTATGTGCTGCATTTCATAGCTGATGATCCTTGTGGAGCCCTTCCAACTCAGCATATTCTGTGATTCTGGAATATTATCTGGTATGTGACAACTCCAGCTCCCAAATTTAGTATCTTCCAGTATCAGGGAGCTTGTAAGAATCTAGTGGTTACGTGAAGATTACAGTGACAAAATAGTATGTTGCACACCTCTAATAATTATACCCATACTGAATATAATGAGGATGTACTCTGTACTATATTACAGGTTTGAGGTAACTCACTTGTTATCAAGGCCTGTTGCATTGTACTCAGGTAACCTCTGACTGCAGCACATTTAGCCCATAGTGAAAAGCTGCATGTTGGAAAGCACATACAGCGTGTCATTGTTGGCAGAAGACACAGCTGCAGCTTCCTGCTTATTAGGCTAAAAATGTATCTTGTACTGTGTTGCTTTGGGTTTTGTGAGCACACGCAGTGTGCATTTTTGATACAACACAGGCTGATCTAACCAGACACAATGTGACTCATGTAACAAATGGCACTGAAAAGAGATTTGGTTCTTTAATGGATAAAAACAGGCAACACCTTTAACAGCAGCATTTGCAGCTGCCCTTTCATATTCCAGATGACTATGGGTGTTAATAAGTGCTTGACACTACATCCATAGTAAATTTCTGCTTGTTTGTTCATTCATAAACCAGAAACATCAACAACATGTTTGGGAGACATTTGCAAGCTTCATAGAGCATCACACGTAGATCATGCTCTGCCTACTCGGACCTACTGAGACATCAGAACCACTTTCAGAAATGCAGTTCTACCTTGCCCATTTTGTTCTCAGTAGCAGCAGCATATTGTAGACATGTGCAGCCATTAAAATCAAGAATTACTTTCTACATAGTGGAAAAAATGTTTATGTAGTCCTTTTTGTGCAAAGGAAAAGAATGTCCTGACCTAGTCAATACATTTCTGTGGTATCAACTGTTTTAGTTACAGACTTGGCACTAAAAAATCCAGTGCTGAACTGTGCTTATTGGACAACTAGCCAATCCAAGCACCCAGAGAGTCAGCATTTCTCCTTCTGCACAGTAAGTATGATCTTTGGAAATGAGAAGGAGTTGCTCTCCTAGCTGTTCCCAAATGACATAGTTGGGAAAACATTCTGCAGTGGCTCAGAAACAAATGAATATCCTTGACAACACCTCACATAAAGAAAGAAAGCTGCTTTTAGATGTGCTTAGTCACAGACAAAACTCTCAGTGCCTGCAAGATTTGACAGACACAGGGGGCTAAAGTCTCTGTGAGCCATCTGTGAGCCACGCAGCCGCTATTGCTGGACAGAGCCAAGAGCCTACAGAATGCTTATTATTGCATTGAAACAGCAAGAGAGAAAAAGGAGAAAAAAAAATCATGACAGTTGACTCATACACTGTTTCAGATCCCAGGAGTTTGCTGCTACCACAATGCACCCAGCTGAAAGTACACTGAGTACAACTTGCACCTCGCAGTAAGCATCCTGCCCAGCTTTCCCAAGAGACAGATGTTTTCCTGCTTAGCCTACAGGCTGCATTTCACAGACATTGTCCAGGGCCACTTAAGTAAAGGACAATTTTATTAATCTGATATATTACACTAGAAACAGAAGATAGAAACAATTATTTTTTATTATTGTTCAGGAGAAACTGTTTAGTGATTGCTTTTTCATTTCTGTCTTGCAAATTAGGAAAATTTCTGAATTTTAGTGGGGTCTTGGATGTCTGATACTGAAAGATTGCTCTAGTATGTGGAAAATTTCAAAAGACACTTCTTGATTTTAGAGTCACGAACAGTCATGGGTGACTTATATTTTCATTTTACAGAAATTTATCATTCATAAAAGTGGGCTTAAAAAGTCATCACAGTCCTTATACACAAAGAGTTTGTCGATACCTTTTTCTTAACACATTTCCAAAAGCCACACATGACAAACAGGCAGTAAATAATAAACATTTCACTATGAGCTTCAGTGCTTCTTTCTGCATCTTTTGCTGCTAGCTCTAGTGATATACCATAAGCCTTCTCCCGGTTACTCAAATACTACAGATATAACTTAACATACATTAAGATTAGTATGTTCACTGTCATAATCAGTCTTATTATTTGTAATTGCTTATTATTGATATTAGACTAAGAAAGATTATCCATGGTAGAATCGTGAAATGATAATGTTCCTATAAAAAACTATTGAGAGGAAAATGCTGTGTTTGAGGAGGAAAACGCCTCAGATTTGGTATTGAGTCCTGTGTGGTTGAATAGCTTCTTGAAATAGTCATAGTACCTTTAGTCATTGAGGTACAATTTAATATCATCCCAATTAAAGGGACATACTGGGGGAAAGAAACATTGTTTTTGGTAGAACATGGGCTTTCATACACTTTGTCCCTGAAGACAATTCATTCATTAACTGAATGATAAAACTCCAACAGAACATGCAAAGGTCATACTTAATGGACTGAAAAATCCGCAAGGAATGTAAATGATTGAGACTAGAGAAATAGGATTAAAAGCTGCTGATGTCTGTAAACAGCCCTGTAAAACTGTGCAGGTCAGAGGAAGAACTACATGTTGAGACCTGGGGAATTTTTAGTCCTTCTGAACTAGGACAGCACTACAAGAATCAGGTAAGTGGTGGAGAACATGTATAAAGGATACAGTCACACAGAGTAAATAGCTGTGTTCCCAAATGTTTTGTATAGCTTATGTTTTTCCACTCCCAGTGCTTCCTATGAACCAGAACATTTCTTATTCATTGAACTTATTCATTGAAAACACTGGAAGGCAATAATGTTTTGTTGCCCAGTTGCAAATCACATTACAGTGCCTACAAAGATCAGAGTTTGAAAGCCAGTTTGGAAATCACTTAGATATTGTTTATCCTGTTCCCACTATCTGGTAACAGAGCTCTTGAGCCTTTTAAGACATATATGTCACATATGCTTCCCAGTTTTAGATATTTCTTCATTGGGATTATGGTTTTGGTTCCATTCTCACCAAGGAGTACATATGTAAGCCTGCTTTTCGAACAAAGCTAATGTTGTCAAAAAGAGTATCTATTTGGTGGTCCAGGCACAGTATGTTTCTAGTTCCTTAAAATACAGTCTAGACTTACCTTCTGTTCCATCTGCCTTCTAATCCATCTATTCAAAATATGTAGCCACAGGTGAGAAGATGCATGTGCTCAAATTATGCAGCTATTTCAGACATGACAAAATCACTATGCATAATACCCTACAGAAAAGTTACAATAACTGGTCAATACAGTTACTTGACTGAAGTTTAACATATATTTTAAGCCAACATTTGTGTTTACATTGCATTTTCTTGATGAGGTTAATGCATATAGTTGTAATCTACTTACACTGCTTTTTAGAGAAAAGTGGCTTGGTATTAGACCAGAAAAGAGGGAACTGTGAAATGATGTAAATGTAATACTGCTCAGGATTTTTAAAGAAATATTAAAATATATGAGAAACTACCATGACTTTGAAACATTCAGTTTGCACATGTACTTTTACAGAAGAATGAGTGTAGTGCTCAGGCTAGTTTTCCCCCTGCTAGCTGTTTGTATTACAGCAATCACAGTATCTAGGTGCCAGTTTTGACAAAATTTCACTGGGAAAGAAACAGTTATTATAGGTTTCATTGTGAAATAACTGGTTATGTGTCAGCAGCTGCTATACAGAACTGCAAATATGTCAGTGACTGTACAGAATGAGCATTAGAGAGATTTGGATACACATCACTGAGTCCTGAAGACACTGCAGACACTGTAGAAGACTGTACTGTATTCCTATTCTGCAGAAGATTTTCCCAAGAAAATACCTGTAGAGAGATCCTGAAAGGGCAAAGTTCAACACAAAGAAGACAGATTGCTAAAATCTAAAATTTTTATGTCTTTCAGAATATATGGGAATTAAATATAGCTCATTCAATTAGCTTTGAAGGGTGTTATAGATATCATAATTGATTCCCTAATTCTAAGAAAGACTCAAATTTAGATGACAATACTGAATTGGTAGAGACAGCTAGTGATAGTAGTAAGTTGATGAAGCAATTAGTATTTTGATAGATTTATATACAACAATAGTTACATTATACTGCAGCTACCACTAGTGTAATCTTGGATCTCTAGTAATTTGCTAAAGTAAGTAGTTATCTGATTCTTCCTTTGGATCTTATGAAAATGGATCATTAAATCAATTTTTCAGGTAATACATGCCACAATACTTTCAAGTACAAGCTGTGAGAGTGTGCGTATTTTCAGTAGGACCTTTGTACTTTAATTCATCCCTACAATTTCACTACTCATAAATATATTAGGAAAGTAAGATCAATGTTTCTCCTTCTTGTGATATACAGAGAGTATTATCCACTGTCACAATAAGTTATGCAAGTGTGTCTGTCTTTAACATCTGGGCCTCTTTCTTTTAACGGACTTGTTGAGGATATAGTGTGGTTTTCCATGTATTTCTTCAAAATTTAGTATTCAATTCTTCTAATAAAAAATACACATGTACTGACATGAAATGTATACAAAAGAAAGGAAGAAGTTTGTATTCTTATCTGAGTCTTCACCTGCATAGGCAGAATGTCATCATTTCTGTGGCCGTTATCCTAAAGAGCATTTTAATTCACTATTTTCTGCCATGGACTGTTTTTATGAGTGAAAAAAATCACAGGCCATTAAAATTTAAGGCAAAACTTCTACAAGTAATTTGAAAAGTCTGAGGAACAACAGCAGAAAAGACGTCCAGGGTCTAGACTACCCTTGCAGCCAGGGCTCGTATTAAGATCTTGGTAATCAAGAAGTCAATAATTTTCACAAGAAGCTATTCCTGTGAAAATTATGATGACAAAATTTGCTTATATTCTGAATAGTTTGGGGTTGCTTATCAACTGCTATGTGTAGCTTTTCATCTTCTTGGTTATTTAGAGCTTTTAAAGACAATTAGCTGGGTGACAATGAGACGTGTCATTGGGGTTTTTGGGGTTTTGTTTTTGTATGTGTTAAGTATAATTTTGAATGAAATGTTCATTCAAAACAGTCAAAAAACATTCTTTATCTATAATTAATGTGCTTATGGTTTTGCATATTTATGCTGTTGATGTTCATACTCATAAAAGAAAATTTAGAAGAGTTTGGACTGTCATAAATACAAGATGAAAAAAAAAGAAAAAAAAGACACTAAAAAGATAAGAAAGAGAAAAAAAAATATTAAAATAACATAGAGGAAAAGTTAACTTTATAATTTTTCCCTTCTATCCACTTCAAAAGTCGTTTCATTTTAAGTTTTGGGCACATGTTGGGGTCATTTCTTACTTTATCAAAACAGTTTTCCCATCTTAATTAAAATCAGTGGACTATGCAATTTTGTTAGATTGGAGGAAAGGAGAGTTTGTTAATTTACATTTAAATAAAACTGATTTTCTGAACTTCTGATAGAGTTGCATTTTTAATATCTGGTGCATCATATTATATTTATAAGTGGTACCACTGGAATTATGGGGAGTCTTGGCTCACATTTCTCTTATCCTTCAGTAATAGTAGTGTGTTTGTAACTGTGGTAGTCTATGAATGAAGTCAAGGCAAAGCATAGAGGTAGAGGTAATTTTTTTTAATTTATTGCGTTTTTTGCTACAACTGGAAGAAGAGGCAATTTGAAGAAGCTTTTTTGAAACACTGTCCATTTTCTCCAGCTATTCCATTGAGTCTAATTGAAACTGATATTCATGACAGCTGAGAATATAATAATAATTCTGTAGTGGTATCTTGATTGGCAACTTTTGTGCTTTGATATTTTATGATAGTAAGAGTTTGAAGTTTAACTTCCTACTGATGGACATATTCCAAAGTTTTCAATAACTAGAGAGACTAGGATATTTTATTTTTGTTAATTTTTTCTCTTTAGTCTTTCATTTGCCTTTTTTCCACCTTTCATTTTTCTTTTAGTTTTCTTTACTATTTTCCTCTAGTCTTACCTCCAGACTTCTAGTTTTCATTGAAGGCTTCAATGCTTATAGTTAAGTAGTCAGGGCATTCAAATGGATGTAGTCAGAGACTCTTTATAGTATAAATGAATCACTAAAGTACTTCGATTAACACCTGAACTATGTGTAATTAACAGGAATTCTCTGCAGTACAAAAAGATTAAAGATTTACTTGCCACAGTGGTATACACTGTGCTTGAGGTACCTAGAGATGCACAAGAAAATTTTCTTATTTTAATATTTAAGCAGAAATGACTATGAGAAGAAGCTTTCTTAATGATTTTCTATTTAATGGTTCTTGTTACATGGAAACCTGAAAGGGCTTCCTCAGGTTTAATTTTATACTGTGATATGTCCAAAAAGCATCATTCTTATAGTCCTTTTGGAGTAAGCTAGTTTCATATTGAATAATGCTTGAGTTAGTTTGCAGCTGATAATGTATATTTATGATTTAAGCATTAACAGGACTGGAAATACTTTACGAATCTGAAGGTAATGTAAGGATTTTGAGAATGCTTTTAGTTTAGATTCAGTTACTGTCACTGGCTATAGAATTACAAGGAAACAATTTTCCATCCACTGAAAAGAGAAGGGTATCAGAACATTTTCTAATTGAATTGTTATAGAGATGGTTTTTTGTCAAAATTGAAATAATTCTGGAATATTTTATTCCATAGCACTTATTATTAATGGTTATACCACAGTTTCTAAGCTAAAACTCTTTCAAAAGATGGAAAACCAGATTTCCTCTTTAAAACTGTCAAAGAAAACTTTTGGACAATTTCAAAAAATATTGGAATAATAGAAATTATTCGAAACTGACCTTTTTTTTAGGACTATCAACTATTTTACCCAATGTCCTGGAGTATTTGTCCAGCAAAGAAGAATGTAGATATTTTTTGGTTTTCACAGAAATCCAAGTCAGCTGCCTGCATCAGTAGTATTGTTATGGCAAGAGCCTATCAGACTTAGTTTTGAATTTCTTGGGACTAATTCTCTGGACAAATACATAGGAGTTTTTCCTTTTCTAGGGAAAAAGTTTTCATTTTGTCAAATTAATATTTTCAGTTGGTGACAATGCATATATGATTTGTTAATGTTACAGGAAGTGCCTTTATTTTTCCATTCACATCTGCCTTTGAAGCAATTAACCAATCTAGGGGAGTTAGTTGCTTGATTTTCCCATTGTTTGTAGTCAATGTGACTATGAAATCAGGTAGTAAAAAAAGAGACAATGAAGGCTTCATTTAACACTATCAACATCAATTGTACATGAGTTCCGTTTACCTAGAAAAGCTGAATGCTCAGATTTGATCTTAAACTCTGGTCCCAAGAGAACAGGAGTCATTCTGCTGGGGATAATGATGTTCTATATAAAGCAACAAAGTTCTACCTGTATTTTCCTAATGCTATATTGTACAAATTTAAATATTGCTCAGGTTCAGGGAGGTTTTTCCACCATATGGAAACACTTGAATCTGTGCTTAGATACTTAGACTTTCAATATTATGCCTTAGATTTAATTGGCGATTCCCATTAGCTTAGTGGCAGTTCTGCATCTAAATCTTGTATCACGCCGAAGCAATGTCTCATGAAAGATTATATGCATTAAAAAAAGGAAAAAAATAGAAAAGGGAAAAAAAGAGACTTTATAATTGAACTCTCTTTCTCTAGGGGAAATAAAAAAAAAGGAAACAAAACCTTATTTTATTTGATGCAGAAATGGGAACGGCTGTGTTTTAAACATTTGCAGAAATCTAAACCTTAGGGTCTTTTTTGAAGTTACTAAACCATTACAGATGCAGCCACTCATACACAAGATAAACTTGGTGATAGCTTTCAAGGCTGTGAGAATTATGTCCTTAGGAAAGGTTGATTTTTCTATTTTTCTGCAAATAGCTTGCAGTCAACTGCTTGAAATTTACCAGAACATCGTGTCATGCCCATTTACCCATTGATTTAATTATGCTCTGTGACAGAACTTGCCAATAAAACAAGGTGTGAGGTACTGCTACTGCAATAAACCTGGAAAATTCAGAGAGAAATACAAGGTACTTTAAGTTTCTAGTCCCCACACCCTTGTTGCCTATTAATACTGAATGAAACCTCTTGACAGATGTATTGTATGGAAGAGTTTGTTTCAATGCGCATAGTATCAGGTACAAAGTTAATGTTTATCTGTTAAGTGAGTTCTACCTTAAAATGTCCCTACCACATTTGTGTGTTGGACCCGTACAGACATCTAACATCCCGCTGCACCTGTGTGTTCATTCGTGTGTACAATACAAACGCTTTTGCTCCTTTCAGTCACATTCATACAAATATCGTTAGTATTTTTTTAGCTTGACTTTTTTTTTCTTTATTCATGAAATGTTGAGTATTTGGGAGTTTAAAAAGTATTTTCCATTTCTCATTCTATTAGAGGATAAATGTTGGGTGGGGTTAGTAAACTCGGAGTGTTCCTGAACATACATTTCAAAAAAGGGCAGCGCAAAGCATGGCAGGACAGCAAAGGTAGGAGCAGAGACAGGTGAAGCAAAGTAAAGAGAAACATTTGAAGTTTACTTAAAATTGTAACAAGGAAATAAATAAATAAGGTTGAACATAGATAAATAAATTATCTTCCCAGCTACACAGGAAAATATTGACAGTGCGGTATAGATGCTTTACGTCAAGCATACTTCATTTTCCTCTGTCAAATCTAATCAATCATTTGTCAGTATCTGTGATGCTACATGTCAGAAATGCACACTGAATATAGATAAATTCACTATACTCAACAATATCATATATCAAAAATGCACCAACCTAGCACGTTTAGCAAAATCATCAAAGCTGTGTCCTTCAATAGGAAGGACACTGACAAATGTTAAAAGTGTACCAAGACAGAAATAAAAATACTTGAACTTCCAACTAACAAAAAATTATCCCCAAAATGTCCTGTGTCATCAGGATAAGAATTTCACAAATTTCCTGAAGGTGTGAATTCCGATCTTGCAGAGCCTTAAGTGCATGCTCAGAGAAGTCCCACCTGGTTGTCAGGTAGAACTGATTTTAGTCGAATGAACAGTTCCATTAGAAGTTACAAATAAGCATGGCTGCCATAAGAACATATGAACTATATCCATCACTGCTTTTGTCTTCATATAGCTAGTCAGTACAAATGAGGTCTACTTAAGGATGAAGGTATCCAACCTGAGTTGAGACCCAGACCCCTGTAACGACCTATACCCTCTGTAAAATGTATAAGAGAAGTTAAACACCTAGAATCAGGGATGGAAAGATCGTGCTATGGAGCGAGAGGCAAACTTGGGCTCTTCTAGGTGAAACAGCTCTAAGAAATATCTGAGACTTCCATCCCTTTGGTTCCTGGACCAGCAGTTCCTTTATGGGTTTAACCCAGTTCTCTGGGTTAAAAATTATTGGAAAGGTAGGAAAACGTGGAATTTTTTTCACTTCGGGATGAAAAGCCAAGTCAGGGTTGATTCTACTACATAAATGAAAAGGCAAAAAACAGATGTGTCACAGAGGGTGGATTTCCCTTCTCACTGATTCCTGTTGGTGCCAGCAATGGGCAGATCAAAGCAAAAGGATATAATTCCCAAGACAGAGACCAGAGACTGTCTCTTCTAGGACAGCTCCTTTCTGTCCCACCCCAGTCCGTCGCTTCTTAAGTGGCAGTCACGTTCCCTCACACCCCAGTCTATCCAAGACTGGCAGAAGCATGACCCAGACTAATTTTAGGGGTTGGTGAAAGGCAAAGCACAAAGAAGAGCTGTGATCATTTTGTTGCTGTAGCGGTAATCAGACAATGTCTTCTTACCGTATCTCTAGGACCCACAGAATCAGCATCCTCCAGTCATTCTCTTAAGAGAGGCCTATTATGTACAAAACACAAAAATTATTCTAATTGAAAAAAAAATATTCATCAAATTAGGTATTTCTATCTGTGATGGAAAATAGAATCTTGAGCAATGTTTCAAGTGCTCTGCTATTGGGTTGCAGTATGCTTATTTGATGGCGAAAAACCCATCACTTTTTGTTACAAACTTGTCAAAAAATAAAAACTGAGGGGATTTTGGGGATTTCATGTTCTGACCAAAGAATCAATTTAAGGACATTTGAGGATATTTTCTTGTTAGTAAATCTAGCAATTAAAATAATTAAGTAGATATGTTGTGCTTTCTGTCCTTTTCCTTTCTGTCCTCCTATTCTTTCTTTTCCCCTCAAAACTTATATAACTATTAATGAGTAAATACAATTGCATTTTTTGTTGACTAATACAACTATCACTGCTATAACTTACTGTAGTTTTCAGGAGTGTTCCTTTTGTCAGGATGAGAGAACACAACAAAATTTTGAACAGTAATTTAAAGCACACACATTTTCTTTCACACGTGGGTCTTTGTCCCTGTTTCTAAAATATACACTGGTTTTCTGAAATGATTCTTGAACTTCATTGTGGTAGAAAATACTCATGAATACTTACTGGCTCAGGAAAATAATTTAAAATATGTACTAATTGAAATTTAAAACTGAAACAATTTGTTGTTGTAATTCTGCCAAAATGGGCAAAATTAATCATTGTGACACACTTCTTTTGTCTCTAAAAGAAAGGAATGACAATGCAAGAGAAATATCTGTATTAAAAGGTAACACTTATTTCTTAAAAGGAACAGAAAAATACCAAATCTTCATGGTCACCTATCATGTTGAGAACAAAGGAGATGTTTTTCTTAAATAGCTCTCTTTTTAGTACAGAAACAGAAAAGTGCTCAGGAAAATTCTCCCACATCAGAAAACACTGAATTGCATTTCTTTGTCATTTTAATGTAAAGGATACACCATTATTCAAGTCAATCATAGAGGTTTTTCATGTATCTTTAATATTTTCTACTTGAAATTCAATTTATTACAATTTACCACAAATACTGCAATAACATGGCATTCTTTTAATTCAACCTTACAGAAAAAATATTAGAAACTGCAAATCTGAAATAGAAGTGGTGGGTTGTTTTGTGGGGTTTTTTTGGGGGAGTTTGTTTGGTTTTGGGTTTTTTTCCCTTTTGTTGTTTTTTTTTTGGTTGTCTTCTCTGAAAGCGTATGTTAAGCTGAATTGTATAAATTCAGTCAAGATGCACTGTTTTGTATATTTCTCTGCAGTGCAGTATTACAATCCCATGATTGGGTATCATCATGGGTATTACAAACCCATGATGTTTTCACAGTATTACAATCCCATGATTGGGTATCATCATGGGTATTACAAACCCATGATGTTTTCACAGAAATGAAGTTCCTTGCTTTTGATTTTATGTGGACTGTTGGATAGCTCTTTTTCAGCTGAAGTACGATTTTTGCTCTCAGTAAAGAAAACTGGAAGGTTAAAATTAACAAACAGATCCAGATGAATAGATTGTATAGCAAAATGCCAAGAGAAAGGAAGGGATGGCAGTTTTTGTGTTTTTGAAAGTTACTAGATTACAGGGACTGGCAAACAGAATAATCATTTGCATAGGTATCTGACATATGATTATGCCTCAGATGATTTATGTAAGGCCTTGACAGGCTACAGTGATGAGCATGCTAGAAATACGATAGATGGATGAATGGAAGGTACTCAGTGAGGGGAATGTGAATTGGAAAGTCAATATCAATTTGAAAATCAATCAGCAAGAATAAGACTGCTCAGTTTGTGTGCACAAAATACTGAGCTAAGGTCTGTCTATAAAGGCAAGGTGGAGATTTCCAAATCCTATAGAAAATATTTTATCCAGCAATGTTCAAATGTCAGCAGTAAAACATGTGTGATTCAATCATTTATAGCTCAGAAAATCACAGTCTTTTCTAGACCGTCACAGTCTTTTCTACACCAGAACCTTCTGTTTCACTGCCAGGAGCCTGCTCTGACTATCTAGGATTTAGAGGAGGGTCATTTCCCTTTCAACAACATAATTAGGGCAGGGTGGCTGTAACATCCTGACCTCTGGCTTTAAACCCCACCACAAGCCAATTCTTTAGATAACTGTTTTGGTGGAGACACTTGCCTGCCCTCATCTCCATGCCACTCTGAAAGCTTTAGCAAGACAGAAAGCCCCATTGTTTTTATTTTTAAAAAAACCCAAAAACTAAACCCCAAACCAAAACATGTGAAGAACTCCCAAAAAACTGCACCTATTTATACAGAAATCTACTTAATGGCAGTCACTGTCTCAGTGTTTTCGTACAGCCTTATACAACAAGACTATACTGACTGAAGTGTTCAAGATCACCTTTGATAGAGTGCATCCAAAAATATATTTGAGAGCACTGGGGGTAAAAGCCAAGAGATCTAAACTTAGGAAATGCCAAAGTTGATGCTGTTAATGCTTTATTTAGGGTGTAGATAATTTGTTCATTAAAGGCTGTACTGTTTCTGACCATCTCCCAGACTTGTCATTGCTTGGGAAAGCTTATACTCAGCACAGGAGAAATAGCCCAGGCTTTCATTTCACTCCCTTTGTTCAGGGTTCAACACTATGCTTTGTTTACTGCATACCATTTTATTGAGCCTCTGAATACAGAACTATTAATATTCTTATGAGTTTTCTCATGACACTACTATAGTATTTGAATGTATCAAAGGAATAATTTATTAATTTTATTGGTATTTTTGTGACATGAAATGTAATTATTCCCATTCAATAGAAAAGCAGCTAAGATCCATGTATACTTTTTTTTCCAGGAGATTGCTGTAATTTTGAATGCCCAACTGAAGATGCCCTGATTTGTTTCAAAACTTACTGCAACACATGGTTATTTATCCAAAAACAACTTGTGTGCAATTAAATAACAGAGGTAGGAACATAATATTTCTGAGAAAAAGCTATGAAATCTTTGTGGACACTAAAAATAAAACAAGCATTTGAAAATCAAATTCTAGGTGACTTATGTAGCACATAACATCTAGACGATGTTAGGACATTGTCATGGAGATGAGGATAAATTAATTTCTCCTAGGCAGTTCTAGCTGTCTAAACCATAAATCATACTTTCTTTTCCTAGAATTTTTTGCTTCATGTTTACACAATAAGTGGGGGAAGAATTCATATAACAAAGCCCTACTCATAGCAATTCTAGCATATTGAAGGGAACAGAAGTATAATTGTTAGGCAGAGAAGAAGATGAGAAAATGAAAAAGTACAAATACTGTACTTGCAAGAGGAGCTTGATGAACTTCAGGATGCAGCAAAAAGAATGATAAAGGAAATTATAAGCTTCCAAGGTCCATTATGTTTGTTGTCACAAATGATAAGTAAACAGAACTGGAATGACAAGCATGCAGAAGGAAGCTACTTTCACAAACACTCACAAAAGCAGAAGCCTTCTTTCTCATACTATAAAACACAAGGGATGCATTCCTCACATATTTAATATGGAAAACATGCCTTTTACCACTCCGTATCTCCTGAACCTCCATCTAACACTGTTTGTATACTAAAATGGAATCTCCTAGGAACTTTCCAGTATGAAACACCTTTCCTGTTACAATTATCACTAGCTTACTGCCTACGCTATGTTCCTGGCATTCTTTGCATGCAGGTCTGTCACACCTATTGATTGCAGTGGCAAAAATGTACAAAGAGTAACTAGGTGCTTTGTGGATCACAATCTTGTTTTACTTTCTGTTCAGTGAGCCGGATACAGGTCCAGTCTGAGCAAGAGAAGCAAGCAAGGAGTTGATCAGACGGCTCAAATTATAACTTTGACTATGAAGCTAACATGATATCAACAGGGAGGTACATTTTAGGATTCCTTAGGACCTCTCTGCTTGGCAGAGAGAAATTCTCATCTGGAGTCCCAATTTTAAGATGTGTTTGCCATTTTTAATTAATCTTCTCTTTGTATTTCAGAATTTTTCTTAAATCAAAATATTCCCAAAACATAAAGGCTTCCAAATGGAAATACCATACGTCTCTAAATGTCATCTTATTTTCATCTATCTTTTCAGACTCCTTTTGAGTATGATTTGCATTATATCAGTATTATACCATTTGGAATGTGTATGTATAACTGTTTCACCAAAGATACTGTAATTTCTGCTGAAGGATTGCATCTAATGAGTTCATCAAAATCACTTATATATTTTAAAATTTGAAATAAAGTTGCCAGTGTTTACAGTTTCCCAAGCTTCAATTTTTTACTGTAGATGCTAGAACTACAAAGACTGCAAACAGTCCTGATGTAGTTGGTATTATAAATTACAAGTGGGTTATGCTAAACCTGCATGTTACCTGATTACCTGTAAGCATGGGTAATCAATCCATAAGCCATAAGAGGAGATCTTGCTTGTTTGAGTGCTAATCACTTTCTCTAAAAGTTCAGTGACATCTAATACTACTTACTATGCTGGATATTCTTCAAAGCTATCTAGGGGCACCAATTTTTATGGGAGTTGGTTTAAAAAATTATTAGACATTTTTGGAAATTCTAAACCGTTCTTTATGTGTTCAAATATTCATTGTTTCGGTAAGGTATTAAGACTCTACTCTCCTAAATTTGTAAAGCATCTAACTTGAGCAATTATGCTCACTAGTTGACAGTGCTAAAATTCCCATGTTAAAAATAGATACAACTCAGAATATGGTCTTCCTGCCTCTTGGTTATATTTCCCCAAACCACCTAAAGGTACTGTATAATGCAGCCCCAAAAAGGCATTTTAACAGCTATATTAAAAAGATACTTTAATTAATAAATGTGCATAATCTCAAAAATAACTTAGTTGTTGCTTTCATTAGTCTAATTTATTTTTCTGGTCATAGTGAACACTGCCTATGCAATTTTCCAATTAAAATTACAATTCTGTGACTGCAATTGAAGCTTTATCTGCTGATCCATCAATTCAGTACAGAAAATGATCTGAATGTAACAGATTGTTTACCTAAATACCCATCAAGGTTATATAGTCTATTCTAAATATATCTGCACAAACCTATGTAAAAGGGATTTCTTTATTATTTAAACAAAATGTAAGCCAATTACTCATCAGCACATATACAATAACTCTCAAAAACTAAAGCCATTAGGCATCTTTGGAATCTGTACCTCAGATCAGCCTCTGAAATACACCTTAGAGGTCAGTCCATATCAAATTTTTCCCTCTTTTTTCTCAGTTGATAATATGTTGATGAAAAGAGCATAATTACTTAGTTTTCCAAACCCATGAATTTTAATACTGTATTACTTTAATTATTTTATTGTTTTATTTAAATAACTTATGATTTTTTTATTATTTACCATATTTTCTTCTCTGCAAATTTGCTCACTTGGAAAGATTTTCAACACTTAGATTTTTCACAAAACTGGGAGTTGTTGAGGCCCTGCACTTAGGTATTTATCATTTGATCCACTATGTAGCAGAGAAGCCAGAGTGCAAATATCTCTTCAGGGCCTAAGTCATGTCATAAAGCTGAAATAAATTCTTTGTTGCTTGGGGTTCTCAGGACAAAATAACTGTTTATTTATTTATTATTTTGCACATAAACTTACAAAAGTGGGAAAACATCTTTGCCTCCCTGTAACAGTAAATATGTCTTTTGGGGGTTTTCATCAGAAATAACACCTTTAGGTGACCTTGGGAACGGTACCCCAGAGGAAAGAAGCTAATGGTTTATACTATTAGTAGTGCGAGTGCTTTGATATGATCACTGTCCAGCATTTAAGACCTTCTGACAGGCACCGTAAATAGATTATTTTTTAAAGAATATGAAAACTATGATAGAAATTATCTGTAAGGAACTAGAAGAAGCTAGATTTTGAGAGACATATAAATTAAAGTAGGGAGTTTTTGGAAAAAATTAGCATGCAAAAATTATGGTTTCATAATCATGAAGAACAATGTTTTGTAAAATTCTTTAGTGAAACAGGGCAAGACAGGAGACAGAAATAGAAATAAATATATATTTGATTATATTTATTTTTGTTTTCAGTATCTAAGATATTATATTTACATAAATATGATTTTTACCTATACATAGATTTCTCCTAAGTATGAGACATATAGATGAGAACAGAAAAGAGCCAGGTCAATAATATCTAGAATGGATGAAATTTTGAAAACTGATAATATAAGGATACAAGAATAATTTTTATGTTGAGAGAACCACCTAAGAATAGCATTCATTGCAAGGTAGATATGACAAAATTATTATTTATAGTTATTCAGTAAATAAGAGAATATATCCATTAAGTAACCCGGCTTAGTATACTAACCAAGAAAACGAAATGTGAAAAATGAAGTGTAAACTAGTCCTTTAGTGACTGAGAAAAATGGCAGGCATTATCTATTATCAATTCACAAAGACCCAAGTGGGGAAAGGGAGTAAGACTATGGTTCCAAACTCAGGAAAATGGCAATACTGAAACAAGATACCGTTGAAAAACTGAGGCTCCCTGTTATTTCCAGAGTAACTTAAAACTGCTGTCTTACACCAGTTCTAGTTAAATTCTCGTCTTTGTGGCAGCAACAGAGCCTGGCTCCTGCTGAGAGGACCTGATGCCTATATCTTGTCTCCCTGTGAGGCAGTGGCGTCATTTATCAGAAAAAAAATAATAAAGAGTATATTTTACATTTTAGGATATAAAAGTAGTGGAAAATCACAGCACTGCATGCTGCTAAACTTCAAGCATCATCTACCATGAATAAATATATTCAATTAAGATAATGTTTGAGAGTCCTCAAAATTTGGCTGAGGAAATGTTCCTTTTAATAATTCTCCAAATAAGAAAATTCCAGCAGCTTGAAGAATTGTTAATCTGCCATAGACAGTAGATGGTAAGCCTTATATCAGTCCTAAACAATAATGAAAATTCTCGTAAAAAATTCACTGATAAGAAGCTTAGTGATAAGAATACAATTAATGCTATCCAAAAGAATTTTACATAACTTAGTCAAATAAACATGATTCTAACATTTGGTGAGGTAACAAATTTGGCTAGAAAAGGTAAAAATTCAGATATTGTATACACAGACCATGATAGACATAAAACACAGTTTGACCTAGAACTCTGATTAACACGACACAATATCAACCGATCACATGAGAAATAGATCCAATAGAGGGATCTCAAGAGATTATGGGCAACGAGCAGTAAATGTGTTTCCAGTGGAACTTCATAGGAATTAGATTATTCAACATCCAACTTCTATGTAGCCTACCTAGCAACAGTTCAGAAGTAAATCATGGATAAAACTGGTGGATGTTGAGCAGATTGGACCAACTGGTAATCAAGATGAAGGTTGAAATGAGGTTGATGCATGATTTCTAAGTAAAATGGAATCGCTTACACACAGCCAGATTCAACAGAGTCAAATGAGAAGTCAAATGTCTTCTGACAAGCAGTGCTGGAAATCAGACAGAGCTGTATAATAAAAGTCAAGATTCCAGAGAGGAAACAAAAGCCGTAGTGGTCAAACAACTTAATGCCTCCCATCAGTGAGATACTGTGGCAAAAAGGCTAATAGGAAAAGCAGAAGCAAGACATTGAATTTCTGTTATAAGATATAGGGAGGTTCAATATTGGAATGCCATTCACAATTCTTATGTTTTTGAAATAATGCTGTAAAATTAACCTTTTGTACAAAATTCAGCAAAGTGCCACATAAAAACTGCTGTGAATGGTAGATCCCTTATAGCTTTTGCAAAGGAGGTTTAAGTGTTTGTTAGACTAGATGAAGACGTGAGCTGATTACAGTGTAGCTGTATTTCCATGAGAAGAAAACAGCAGGTTCTTTAACTAGCAAAGATATTTGGGGTTTTTTATATGCAGAACCAGCACCTAGAAGCTGAAACTAACCAAATTCAAAGGAGAAACAAGGCAAAATAGCTGGTATAGGAATCATAGTTAAAGATATATAGATAGATAGATTCTAGATAGAATCTTCTTACTATGAATAAGCTCTTTCTTGGTCCAGTTACATCTATTTTTTTTCCTTTTGTCCCCCATAATTTGCTTCAAGTGTTCCATTTCAGCAGATATGAATGTTTTTCCATCCTTACTGAAACATCAGAAAGCAAAATTACCTCAAAAGCCAAAAAAAAAAAATTAAGGTAAACTGCTCCAACTCCAATGCTGGAGTTGATGGTGATAAAATCAACAAGAAGTTTTAAACATATTGAAAGACATCAACAAGTAAATTCTGAACAAAATTAATCAAGCAGAAAAATTCTAGATAGACAATTTAGGATAACAAGATGGTTTAAAAATATCAGGTTTTTATTAATTTATTTGAATTATAAAACAAAACTGTATTTCTGTGGCACTATGAATTGTTTTAAAACTGCTTTGGGAAACCTTCATTTTGAAGCTCCACTCTCTCTGCACTTTCTGACTTTAGCTATCAAACCCAGTCCAAAGCCTACTCCATTCCTTAATGCAAACCTTTAACCCTGAACCTTGACTGAGCCCTGTGCAAGTGCCCAGGCAAAGTGTTCCACAGCAAAGTTCTCTACACTTTCTTTCAATAACCTCTTTTTCAGTGTCACTCCAGTTGTACCCCTGTTTTTTTCCTCTCACTCCTAACCTAACTAATCTTAAGGTGTCCAAAAGCAAAGTCAAGATGGCAAAAAATAACTCCTGAACATTCCTCATAATTGAACAGACATTTTCATATTTCAAAACATTGCTCCTAGACTTAGGGGATTTTTTTATTATTGTTGCTGATTTAGACCTACACATCTACAGGAAAAAAATCTGTATTTATTATTGCACTGCTTAAAGAACATGATCAGGGTTTGAAACACACTGTGACAGTCTTTTTTGATTCTTAGAAGCGACAATTACACAAATAGATCAGCCTCATATCCTGTGAATATTTAATTTCAGGTTACAAATCCATACTGAAACATTAACTGTGACTTCATGTAGAACAATAATCACTAGAACTGACACTGGAAAACAGTATCATCACATGCCCTAGCATAACATTTGTTGTCAATCAGACAGATAAACCTTATTCAAGTGTTCATTAGTAAACATACAGAAACCTTTCTCTGTTTTGGAGAAATTATCATAGAATCATAGCACATGCTGAGTCGGAAGTGACCCATCAGGGTCATCGAGTCCAACTACTGCCTCTGTGGAGGACACCTCGAGAGTCTGCCTGAAAGCATTGTTTCTTTCCTACTGAAATACAAGCAACTATTCTGTAGTCCAGTGTGTCTTTTCTGTGTGGTTTTGGTTTGAGATTTTTTGAAGCCTGTGACATGTATGATTTCTGAGAGCTTCAGAACAGGATGTACCTTGAAACCATCAGAATTTTAGACACAAAAAGGAGCATCTTCCTGTCTTATTTTTGTTATGAATTGCATTTCAAAATCACTCTTGAAAATTTGCAGAACAAAAGATTGTCCCTATGAGCTCATAATGATTTTTTCTTCTGCAAGGATGGTGTTTTATGTTTTTTTCTTTTTTTTACTTTGCATGCTGTTGAATCCATTCTTCCTAGAAAATGTATGCTGGCTCTCTCCCATTTAGTTTCTGTTATCCTACATTTTTTGGCCTATATTTGACATGATGAGCAGCAATTGAACGAGGTGTAATTAGAAAGGATTCTATGCCTGTTGTTTAAAATAGGATTATTTGCATGGCAATGTATTCTGGAGAAGTAGAAACTGAGAACTAGGGCAAGCCTGAGCTTAAACAGGCTGCTGCTTGGTGTCTACTTTAGGATGAGCTGAATCACTGTTCATGCTCTGATGCACATAAAGATCAGAGGCACCATTCACTTGAAAACAATATGTGATATGGAGAGGACAGAGATGACACAGGATTTAAGAGACTTTCTGTGTTTGTGGGATTTGAATGCTTGTTGGGATACCATGGACTGCCTCTGTTGGCACTAGACGACAAAAAAAGCAACTGAGCTCAGACCTAGATCTCCATTAATTCCATTAAGTGCATGAAGTTCAATCACTTACTGCATGTGTGGATACTTATCAAAAGATGCCTACATTTAGGAGTCCTAGTTTGGAAATGAATACCAGTTCAAGTCACTATTGATGTGAAATCACTAATTTGTTTATATTAAATATGCAAAAAGTGAAACATTTTTGATACATACAAATTTTTTCAGTGAGTCCAAAAATGTTTT
Source organism: Campylorhamphus procurvoides (assembly GCA_013396655.1). Lineage (NCBI taxonomy): Eukaryota > Metazoa > Chordata > Aves > Passeriformes > Dendrocolaptidae > Campylorhamphus > Campylorhamphus procurvoides. The sequence goes on along the minus strand of WBMV01004140.1, from coordinate 40,241 downwards.
ATGCATGGAGTCAGGGATTGGGAAGTAGACAGAATATTGTCTGAGTTTTATCTGTAGGTAAAATCTCATCCAGGTTTTACAGTCCAGAGACTGAGCTCCTAATGAAAAAGGGCACCTCGTGGAATAAGCCTGCCTGCGTCAAGGCCCTAGTGAGCATTTAGAAGTGGATATTTTGGAGGGAAAATCCTTCTCTTTGGTAAGAGGTCAGACATATGATGCAGAAGGTACACCTTGGTGTTAGTAGTCTCACCAGTAAAGAGTCTTTGCTTCTATAACTGTACTAGAATGTTTTAGGGAAATTATTGCATCAAAAAAACCCCACCAAAAACCCAAATCCAAAACCAAACCAAACAATAAAAAACCACTCCCACCCCCACCATAATTATTCACTCCATTGTCTTCTGAGAAGTTACAGACCTCTTTTTTCAGGAGAAAAAAAAAATCAATATAAGCCAACTTTCAGGCAAAACTTATCCTGGTCTAAAATTAATGCTTTCAGTTTGGCAAAACAGTAAGCGAAAACAGCTTTGCAGTGACAGGCTTTAAAGAAATATGACTGTATTGCCATCAGTACATATGTGTACTTCATAAAAAGAGTGAAATACATTAAAAGCTATTGGGAAATGGAATGGGAGAGGGAATTTCATTTTTATAAATCTCATTCTAAAGTTACTATGATAAGAGAAACCAATTGAGTTCTGTAACACAATTCTCTATTTCATGTTTCTTAAAATATCAAATCATGGAGTTGTGAATTTGTAAAAATGGCCATTGCTTTAGAATCAGCATCATACCCATTACAAAAATAGCAGAGTGGTCAGAATTGTCCACTAACTAAACTGTCCTTATTGGAGAGAATGATTTGGAAAGCCTTCTAGCAGTTGTAACACTGCAATTGCTAAAAGATGAGACTAAAACATACTGTGATTTTTTAAGACTCATACCTGAATTGGGAGACACATGAGATGTCTAGGTATTACAGAAATTGTGCTTGAGAGGCAGAAGAAGCTCTGAGTTTTATATTCAGAGTAGAGAGAAACAAAGGATGCAACATATTAGTTTTTCAGAAAATGTTTGCAATTTAACTACCTAGCACTGTATGCACACAAAAAACAAAATTACTTGGGATATCAGATCTGTGGAGGCAACATTTCTGAGGAATCATTAGTCATGTCAGCTGTATTTTTATTAAAATATTAGTTTGAATGCATCTGTGAAAACTATACAATAAAGTTAGTATTCTGGCAGTTCTAAAAAAACCCATCCCATCTAATGTCTAGTTTCTAGTAATTTAAGAATACCAGCATAAGAAACAGATGGCAAAATAGCTCAATATCCTTTGGAAAATCTTCCATTACTGTTAAAAGCTACACCTGCTGAAATGTGTGATCTTACTTTAAAAGTAGAAAAGCATTAATAGGAGTGTACAGCAGTCTGGTTATATCTCTTAATTGGTATACCCTAGTGGAAACAAACATGCTAATTAAGTGATCATCCTGATTATAAGAGTCTGATAGGAATACACAGTCCTGGGAGATATTCATTTCTATTTCAGCAATGGCTTAAAAAATAATCATAGTAAGATGACTGAAATATTTATACCACATAAATATAAGTGACTCATTACAGAACACAGAATGAGCACATAGGGAAAAGGATTGAAGTAGAGATATTTGTGACACAGAAAAAAGTTACAGCTTCAATTTCCTCTATAGAGTATGGTGGACAATACAGGTCACTTTGATTTGACTAGGTTTGTCATTTCTCTACTCATTAGACAGTGAAATTCATTACATTCAATGTATTTTCTGAACTCCTTTGGTTTAACGTTTCACTTTAATCCATGCCCCAATCTAGAAATTGATTTCAATGGTCTTGTTCAAAGCACCTACTGCAACATTAATTTGGAATGCATGGCTCAAGTTCTTCTTGTGCTCCTTTGGGGGTGTGCAGTAGCATTCAATGAAGTTTGCTTCCATACTTGTATCTACTCCAGTCACAATGAAAACATTTCTTCAATTTTAGAAGGCTGATACTGTCAGACTTAAGGTAGCTGGTGGGTACAGGCAAATAAGAAGGACATCACAGATTCCAAAGCCCTGGTCATTAAACACAGCAGATTCAGGTAACAAAATGACTGTTTGAGTCCTTGAAACTTTGTGGTCTAATTGTGACTCCAAAGAGAGAGAGGTAAAAAGAAAGCAAATTCAATTGGAAATAGACAATGGGGATAGAAGTCCAAGTGCTGTGTGTCTTCTAAATGAAAGCCTTTTTGGCGGAACTAAAGACCCTTTCTTCTAGTCAAATCCAACAAGTGCTAACAGCAAGAAATATTACCCTTGATTGAAATGCATACTTTTATTTGAATCATACTGTTGAGTACAAGACGACAAGCATTTATTTGATCCTTACAATGGCACGTCTGGATATACTGAATAGACCACAAAAGACTACAAGAAATTACAAATGCTGTCAAAGTACCATATAGAATAAGGACTGAAACAGAGGATTACTTTTCACTATGTGTTAGGAACTGCATTTGGAGATATGCTTGTTTCTAGAAGAAAAAGGAAAAACAAGTCAAACAAAAGGTAGTTACTGTTATTTTTAATTAAGAGCCTATTAAACCCAGTATTTTGTAGGAGGTTGAACACAATACCAAAAATTCAGTCTTAAACCTACATAGAACCAAGACAAAGAGGAAGTTTCTGCAATTTTGTTAACTATATTAATCACCTGATATTAAAAAACATTCTAGCACAACAAACAATGTAACATTTGTGATAACAGTTTTATTCCTTTTAATAAGTAGAGCAAAATAAGTACAGATCTGCTTAGCCTTTTCTCTATTATGTGTCAACAAATAATAAAATAATTTTATTTATATCTAAAATGTCACACTTAGCACTTACCATTGTGGTCATGAGCAATAAAATTGCTCATTATCTGCATAAAATATACTCTTTCCATTTTTTCAAGTAGAATTAATAAAATAAGGCTCTAATAATCCTAACACTTTTCTTTGGCAGGTCTTTCTAGTCTCACTTCAGCACTGCGCCCTGGGCTTTATAAGTATGTGCCTCAACCCTCACCCCAATGCGTTCCTGAACTGCAGGAAATCCATTCAGCGCAACCTGAGCTTTTGAGAATCTGCTGGAAGCTTCTTCTCTAAGATTTCAGGTATAATTGGCTGCCAAATGAAATTTGAGTCTTTATATCTAATTCATTAGATATTTCTATATAATTTAATGGATATGGAAATAGAGGAAAAGATAAATAAAATTTTAGTGTTTGGATACCAGGATTGGCATGTATAATATAAGATACACTGTGCATGAGACTGCAGAGATATGGGATTACTCTCTACATGAGTAAAAGGATATAAGATCTCTGAGCACAAAATAGTTGCTGAATCACCAGAATTGAAGAGAATCTTGGAAGAAAAATGCAGAACCAAACAACCCTCCTTGATACCCTTATTTTGTAACTCTATATAATACCTGAAGAAGTCTATAGTAGCTCTGAAATTCCTTTTCTGAACTTCAGGTGTGGCTCTCCTTGTCAATTTTTTGCATGTTTTCCTTAAAATGTGTTCAGAACACCAAGTGATCAGATTCCCTCAGTCCTTCTTAATGTGATTAGTGTATCCTTGATTTTACAGCATATCTAGGTATTAATGCACATGTGCATTTGTCTCTTTCTAAATATGCACAAGGATGTGTCTATATAGGCATATGAATATACAGGAAGTTGGGTCTGAGAAGTTAATGAATATGTGACATCTACACTTTAGGAGTACTAAACAAAACAGTGAAGGAAACAAAAGGTTCTACAAGTGCATCTGTGCTAAAGACTTGTGTGTTTCATTCCAGTCTATTGCAATGCGAGATGTCTGACTTTTTCAGCATACCTAAAAGACAGGGTTTACAATGAAAGCACCACAAATACATGTGTGGGAAGCAGGACAACAGGGGACATGCTATAATAAGAAAACCAATTGAAGAGATTCCTTGTACAGCTGAGTGACTGAGTTAGAATTTTCAGTATTCAGATGCAATTAGAAAACAGCTGTGAAGGAATATCAATTGTTCCTAGTCATCAGTGGCTTATTTTCCAGAGTTAGAATAAAGAATACCATATGACGTCTTTGCAAAGAGCAAGTAATAGTTTCTTCTTTGTTTATTGTTTTAACATTTCTCTGTTTATTTGTGCTAGCTATTCTTTATTTGCTTCAGGACTACTCTTAAAGTTCTTTGATTCACCTATTTATATTGAAATCCTGTCTAGCTCTAAAAATCTCTTTCACAGAGTTCTTTAAAGTGATGGGTTTTGATTCATGAAGGAAAAGTCAAACAAATGCTTATAAATTACTCTATGATGGTTTCATAACAGAAGTTTTTCTAAACAAAAAAGTTGAAACTCATCAATGAAATTGCAGTTATTAAAATTTGTAAGTATTTGGCCCATCAGAGGACTGAAGTCTTCAGATTCTGTGTCCTGATCTTCGAAGCACCCTTGAGATACACCTGTATTCTAATATGTTTATTTCCTTTTTATTGGCATTTCCACAAAAAGAGCAGGAGTTGAAGAATATTGTGTCCATCACGCAGTGCAAGTAAAAAGGTGTAGGAAGAACCTCTGCAACACAAATCATGAGATGAAATTTTAATTGTGGCAAGAAAAATATGAGTTTTCAGCTATTATCATTTGTATTATATCAGTGCTGTTAATATTGATTTAATATTATACAGTGGCAGAAATTGAAATGCCAGGAGTGATAGCTGTGCTGAACTGTTTTGAGCATGTAAAATGGTGTGGTGTTTGATTAAATCACCCTCAATTCATTTGTTTATCTTGTGCTGCACTGTAAATTTAATATCTTATTACATTATTTGGATTCTAATTTACACAGGATTCGAGGTGGGAAAGCAAAGCACATGTATTTGCAGCAATATTCCCTGTGACCTCTTTTTAGTGTGAGGGAATGTTCATTCAGAATGAGAAATGCTCATGCAAATGTGTGTTGCAGGAACCTACACAGCTATTAAGGAAAAAAAACAACCTTCCTCTTATTGTGTGCTTGTATAGTGCTTAGCCCAGAGACAATCTGATCAATGATTTGGATCCTGAGGAACTACTTCCATGCGACTGACTATTGAGACAATCAGGTTAACAGGTCTTTGGAAGACATTCAGGAGTAATTCTGTGTCTGTTGTACTGTGCTGCTGTTGGAGAGGCTTCTGCTCTGGTGGGGGTGGTAGTTGCTGGCAACTGAGCACTGGTTTTGGATTCTAACAACCAGCTGCATGCTGTAAAACTGTGCTCACCTCTAGAGGCTAAGCTGAGGCACAGACTCTTGCAGCAAGTGTATCTTAATCACACTTCTAACCTTTTCTCTTCAGTCATCAGGTCTGGTGTACAATCTGAAGGCTGGACTTCTGCCTTCAGCCCTGAAGTCAGATGCCAGGGCCACAGCCCTGGACCTGTATTCTGTCACCATTCTTAAGTTGGTTCGTTTAGAGGTTGTAGACAAGATTCTGCTAAATGCAGGAACTCTGAAAAAGCTGTTTAACTGCAAAGGTGCTAAAAACACCTCGCAGAATAATAATAGGGAGCTACAGCTGCCATATTTCTTCTTCAAAACAGATTTCTCAACTTCAAAATGACTCTGTCAGAAAATTGTCTATTCACAGCTTTGGGCTTCATATAGGAAACATTAATGTAACAGCATTCTTTTAAATGGAGTTTATTCCTTCAGAGTTTTGAGGTAGTAAAATCTAGAGTTTAGGATCCAGACAAAACCATAAAAACCATTACTGAGCACATATTTATTGTCATCCATAAGTTTCTATCTAGGAGTTTTAAGGGACTATCCTTCCTTGGCAGGTTGCATAGAAATCAGTGAAATAAATCTGAAGCAGGATCTATTCATTTACTTAGAGTAGTGGTACTGACTTAAGAGATCACATTAACACTGACAGCGGAGTTACTTTTTTGGATAAAACCTCTAAAAGTCGACTCTTCTACTTACAGCAATTTTACATTGCTGGTCATTCTGTAATTGTGATAAGGTTCCTCCTAATTTACACCAACATAGATGAAATGAACATAAAGGTCAAATGGTTTCTCAAATGGTTTCACAGATTGAGTAATTTATTTCTCAGTGGCAGTTTCAGTAACAGACCAGGAGGATAGAGACCAAAGGCTGAATCATCCAGCAAATCAGCAACCTCTCTTAAATGAATCTAATGATCTCAGTCCTGTGCCCAGGATTGAGAATAAGTCCTGTTCCTGTTTCCTGACAATAAGCAAGTAAATAAACAAGTAAATAAATAAGGAAGTGCCAACACAACTGGCAGTCTTGCTGAGAAGTCTCTATAGAGGGGTCAAACAGTAAGGCTGAGAGCTGAAGGGACAGAGAGAACAAGCTATTTGACCTTCTAGGCTGTTTCTGAAGATGAACATTTTTTTTGAGGCAGGAGTGTGGCAGGGAAGGTGGTGAAGCTAGCCACAATTCTCTCTCTGTGACCAGCGAACTTTTAGGAACATTGAATTTGCATGGAAATTTTTTTTCAAGATGAAAATTGAGCAGAAATAATTTCAATAAGTGGTTGAAAAGAGCTATTTGAAATACTGAGTATGAGATTAGTGAATTGTTTACCTGATTGGAAAACTATGGACTACTGTGAAGATTAAAAACCTGGAGACAGCATCATATGTGAGAATGGTCGCTTTGGAAGTGTGAACAGGTGATGAGCAGTGGCAGAAAATGTTGCTCATCTGCAAAATTTTAAAGGGAATTTATTAAGACAGTGTTTTGCAAATTAAGAAAAAAAATCCTGTAGAATTAATTTGCAAAAGAAGAAGGTAAGAAAGAAGAAACACTATTCTGGTGTACTGCAATGAGAGGTACAAAGAAAGGTAATGGATCAAGCAGAAAAGGGAGGATCTAGGAAACAACAGAAAAAATCACCTGGATACATGAAAGTTTGGATGGGCTAAATATTGGCTATTGAGTCAAACAAAGAGTTTTAATGAAATGCAAAATCTCTTAACTTTAACATTTTCCTTGATCCTTACATTCCACAGCATTACTTTATTTCGAACATTAGAATAGCTAATGTATCTAACTAAAAAGACATGCTGCTGTTTGTCACAAAATTAGTAGTATAGGGGGAGAGATGCTAATGGCTGAGCAACAAAATTTGAAAAATAATGACATTCCAGGACAGAGATCCAGATCCAGACTTCTCCAGATTCACCCATTCTAAGTCTTCCTTCTTAGCTGTGTTTTTCAACCTCTGAGCATTTTGCAGGTGACAGCATTAAGATTCCAGAAGGCACAGGGGGGGCATTGAAATTCCCTGCAAGCTTTGAGTCTCTCTCCATTGATCGGTGTGTCCGTCCATGATACAGTCATGCACAGATGTTGCACAACAACAGCAGCAGGTTGCAGTGCTCTAAAAATATTTGGATTTAATTGAAAAAAAAATTAAATGTTTTAAGCCCTTTATTTAATACCCCAGCTTCTTCTCTGAAATAAAGCAGTGGCTATTGTAACTAGAAGGTGGCTTATTCTTTTTGGAGACTACAATTGATTCATACAGAATTTGAAAGGGGGGGGAGGAAGGAACAGATAACATGGCATCTGAGAAATAGTGTAGACAGAAGAAGAAGGGGGAAAGCAGACACTTGAGAAATTTTTCAAGCATGATTCTTTGTCTTCTTGAACTCTGATTTAAAGGTTGCTTAGCAACAGTGGCAGTAACAGCTGGGACACCCTTGATCTTGTTGTGTAAACTATTAAAAATAGGTGATGGAAAGTAGCACCATGGAAACAATGACAATTCTGAAGCAGGTGTCTGCAGTGCTGCTTTTCAGCTTAATGTCAGAGGTGTAAATTACAAAATTTATTTCTCCCTTTAATCTGAATTTTCAGAAAGGAAGGAATCTTTATATTACCAAAATTAAATGACTGAAAATAACATTATTCCCTTCTGTGGAACTGACTGTCGATTATTTCTCTATATGGTTTCTTGCCAGAACCTTTAGAGCATCTTCATTTCCAGAGACTGAGGTCATTTCCCTCCAGTGAATTACTGAAGCAGTCCTTCAGCAAGGGTCATAACTGGTATTTACAGTATTAACCTCAGCTGTGAAAGGATCATAACCTTGATTTCAGTTGGACAATGTAGCTAAAGTCTCACTCAGAATTACTATTATTAAAATCATAATCTGAAAATGCTTACCTTATATGGGGCTAATAATCATAGCTAAGATTAATAAACAAAGACAGTGGAATCAGCAATACTCATTTTGAAAACACGTAAAGACCCAGGGTTAAGTTTTTCTTAATATGGCTAGTAAATCTAGGGCATGCAAAAGAGGACCAATATTCAGAAAGAGTAATTGCCTGCCCTTTGAAACAGCCTCCTTGTAAGGCTGTTAAATTCAATGTCCATGTTAAAGCAGGTAAACTTTCTTTAAAAACATGGGACAGTATAATTTATTAGGCTAAGAATACTGAGTGTGAATAAAACACTCTGCATTATTAGTGAATTTTTTATGCATTGTTAACTTTAAATATTACCAAAGAGAAAAATTATTCCTAACCCATGGTATTTTGCATTTTTTTTAATTTTTATTTATTTATAATGAGAGGTAAACAGAGTCAAATATTCCAAAAAGGCTAAGTGGTCTATGCAATTTTGACATTTTCTGTCCTTATTCTGTCTTGGATGTACTTGCATTCTGATTGACTAATAATCACCAATTGCACAACTGAAACAAATAACTGTATGAAAAAAGGGCATAAAGAATTTTCTATCTGCCCAGTAAAACTAGCTATGAATCTAAATAAGAGCTGCATAGGGTTATTCTGACTGAATGAAGCAACTCCATCTCTTTACTGCAATGTCTTTGAAGAATTCAGCTTAATTTTATAACTCTGCTTATGACGTCAAAAATTATTCTCTCCTCTGAGCATCTTTTCTGCTTCTGAGATTGGTACATTGCTGAAACAGTATCTTCTATCAGCCTTGCCTTTGCTTATTTTGGAAGAGAGAAGTGAGATACTAGAATGCATAATTTTGGTATTATGTTGTAGTGCATCGTGTTATTTTTAGAAGATATTCCGTGCTGAGGCAGGACAGACCTGACATGAAAAGTCATTTCTTCACAAGGAATTAACTTGTTTTGCAACTAGGATAAATTGTGGGTATAAAACTTACCCTTTTTGGTTTATAGCAAATTTGGTAGAAAACTACTGCTATATTGTTTGGATGGATAAATGTACACAATCATAAAATGGTTTAGGTTGGAGGGGAAGATCACAAGAATCAATTAGTCTGGATAAGACCTCTGAGATCATCGAGTCCAATCTTTCACACTACACCACCTACTAGACCATGGCACTGAGTGCCACATCCAGTCTCTTCCTAAACACCCTCCAGGGACAGTCATTCTACCTTCTCCCTGAGCAAGCCATTCCAATGTCCAATCACTCTTTCTTTTTAGAACTTCTTTCTAATGTCCAGCCTAAACTTCCCTTGGCAGAGATTAAGACCATGCCCTCTGGTCCTACTGCTGATTGCCTGGGAGAAGAGACTGTCCCCCACCTGGCTACAACCCCCTTTCAAGTAGTTGTAGAGAGTAACAAGGTCTCCCTCGAGCCTTCTCTTCTCCAGGCAGAACAACCCCAGCTCCCTCAGCCGTTCCTCATAGGACTTCTGTTCCAGTCCCTTCACCAGCCTCGCTGCCCTTCTTAGGACTTGCTCCAGCACCTCAATGTTCTTCCGGAATTGAAGAGCCCAGAACTGGACACTGGACCTGAGCTGTGGCCTCACCAGTGCCGAGTACAGGGGAAGAGTCACTTCCCCGTCCTGCTGGCCCCACTATTCCTGATGCAGATCAGGATACCATTGGTCTTCTTTGCCACCTGGGCACACTGCTGGCTCATGTTCAGCTTCCTGTCAACCAGAACCCCCAGGTCCCTTTCTGCCTGGCTGCTCTCCAGCCACTCTGCCCCCAGCCTGTAGTGCTGCAAGGGTTGTTATGGCCAAAGTGGAGGACCTGGCACTTGGCCTTGTTGAACCCCATGCTGTTGGAGACCATCTAGTTCCAACCCTTCTGTCATGGGCAGGAATGCCACACAGCTGGAACAGGTTGCTCAGGGTATAGGGTAGCATGAAAGTTACAGACTGTTTCTTCTAATCTAATTTAGTCTTACATACTTTCATACATTGTTAGACAGAACAATCACACACATAGGCACATTCAAATAGTCAAACTGACACTGGGCTGTATTTGAAAGAACATAGGAGTATTAAACCTTTGTGCTCAGCACCCATTTCTTCAAAGACTCTTCTGTAGTGTGCAAGAATGATGTACTATCCAAGTAGATAGACTTGTCTTCCTGACCTCCATGATTTAAACTAAGTGCCAGAACTGATATCACAGGAGTCTGTGGGATCTATTCTGCAATAATCTAGTAACATTCAATTATTTATTTTGCTTAAATTACTTTGTGAAATAATGTATTTGATTTCATTTGTCCTGCCCTGTTGGAAAAGCAGACTGTTCTCCTTTGCAATTTAGATAAATAGGGACTTGTCTAAATATGTAGCATTTGTTTTCAGTGTTCTGCCGTTAGGAACTTATTGGTAGCAGCCAATTCACAAAGAAAGCCACTTTAAAAAGTTTGATTGGGAAATTTAAGTAATGTGACTTATTTTAATTTGTGACATATCCAAAGGTTGGGCTGACATCTAGCAGTTGGGGGAGTAAAAAAGAAACTTCTCATTTTTAACCGTAATAGTGGTCTACTTTAAAAAATCATCTGAAGTCAATGGAATCACTTGAGGAATAAAATAGTGTAATTGGCTATAATATCTCCTACTTGGCTATAATATCTTAATCTCTTACAGACTTAGGAAACTTTTCAAAACCTCTGTCTGGTACTGAGAAAGTGTTATGGAAATTATTAAATATTTTCTTTAAGTATTTTGTAGACTATAAAACCTACCACACTGTGTTAATCTATGTCTTCATACATCAGTTACAATACCAAGGTGTTACAAGTTGCCTTTTACTCTCTCCTAATGTCCTACTTTTTTGAGATTCTTGAATTTCTGTAAGTGCAGATATATTTAACAATCAGAGCCATTACAATAGGATATCACAGGCAATGAGCTCCATTTTACAGGATGACTATCAGTTAGGAAAATATTTTACCACTGCACCACTAGCATACCAAAGTACTAGAAATTTTTAAGTATGAAGGACTGTCTAAGTTATGTTCTTCAGTAAAAGAAAGTTTTCAATTGACATTTTCTCTCATATATGCCCTTTCCATTGGAGGACTTTGAGAGATAAATCCAAGGAAGAGATAATCTCAGTGTTTCTATTATTAGCTAAAAGAATTTTTAGATTCTTTTGCACTATTTGCTAACATTGTGTTCTTCTAGGGATTGGCACTCTGGACAGATAATTTCCCATAGCTTTTTATATGCCTCTAAAACCCTATTTCCTTCCTTTTCCTTATTTGCCACTAGCATAGAAAGCCCCTGTACTTAGAAGTCAAAAATTTTCTAGGGTCAGTACAAGGTTAGTAATGAAACCTCATGGAAACTCAGGATCATCATGGATGATGTAGTCTCTATCAATCCCCTCTAAGCACAAGGTATACCAAACTTCTCTAACAAACATACTAAAAAACTCTACCACAATACACTTAATTGAACAATGTTTTCTTTATTTGAAGGAGCTTGGGAGAACAACTAAAGCTATGGGGGCCCATCACCTTGGTCAGTGGACTGCTGCAATGGTCTATGATATTCACTAAGGCACTGAAAATCTGGAGCTACCTGTTGGGGCTAAAACATACTCTAACTGATCATCTTGTCTGACAGGAGAGCTGCCTGGAGGCTTTTCATGTGGTTTCTGAGACTACAAACTTTAGCTCAGTTGTTCTCTTCTGTGTTTGTATAAGATGAAGGATTATTTCTTTGATTCAACAAGGGGAAACCCCCTGAGGCTGCCCTTTGAAAATGGATAAAACCAAAATAGTCACATGGTATTACAAATCTTCCCATATGGCTCCTCAGCTTTGGCAGTGATATCAGCAACCATCTTTTTACCTCTCTTGTATGGATAAAACTGATCGCTGAGGTGGAACAGAATGAGAATGAGGAAGCACACTAGTCATCTTGTCATCCAAAAAGCCCTGTACCTTCACCTGATCCCACTGAGCAGTGTGGGAAGCAGGGGGCAGGGGCTGCTCTGGGTGTTGGAGTGTTAGAGAAGGCTGCAGGGCTGACTTGCCTTTGAATATTGTCACCTCAGGTACCTGTGAGTTTTGAAGGTCAGCCTAGAGTTGTGGGACAGACTGGGAGCCAAACCTTAGCCAAGGCTTGAATGACATCACTGTGCCACAAGGAAAGAGTAACTCAAGAGGACTCAGGTAGGGCTGGTCCAGTGTCACTTCTGGGTACACTCAGGCCCCTGATGTCTTTCTTCTCTGTCAGGTGAGAAATTCCCCATCCATATTTCACTCCCCATCCTCCACTCCCTCTTTTCCAGCTTCTCTGTCTATATTTGCTCAATTCAGCACTTTCAGGATCTTTTTGTGAGGCTGTTTTCTGTACACGCTAGCAGATAAACATATGGAGCAGCCCAACAAGCCCAAGCTCTTGCTGATTTCACTGCCTGCTGGGCAGTATAATGAACTACCAAATAAACTGTTTGCCAGCAATATTTTGAGCTTAATGCTCAAAAAAAAATTAAGCTTAAGAACAGTAATGAAAGAGTTGAAAACTGGACTAACTATATTCCATAATTCTCAGACAAGATGTATTTTATTCTTGCTATGCCTTGACAAGTATCTTCCCATAAGGACTGCAGTTTGCAACGTAGAAATTAATCAGAGGTTCAAGATAATTAAAAACACATTTCTAAGTGCTGTTGGGAAAGAAAGATGTGGAATGAAGGGACAAGTTCTTAAATGGACTTACAGACAATGATTTTACAGTTCAGTTCCCCTGAGCATTCCCATTAAAATGAATGTTAAAGTTACTTTCAATCTCTTTGCAGATTTACAATATCAGCCAAACAATTATGGACACTTTTCTCAAATGAAATGAACACTAAAAGATTGAGAGTTTTAGGATGTTTTTGTTTGTTTCCCTTCTTTGTTTCTCTTCCCTTAGTGACAGCATTTAAGATAGGGGTGAGAGGAAAAAAGTAATATTTTACTCACAAGGAAAAGAAAAGCACTGAGGAAAATAAGAGAGTTTCATGAGGATGTATTGAACATCCAGATGTAAACATGCACTGTGGAAAGTCCTTTTCAAGAGGGATACTGGGACTACTAACCTTACAGGAAGCCTGTCAGAATTTCTCCAGGAATACATATGTGACCTAGAGTCCATAAGCCTGTGAAGAATGCAAGAGAACTTTGACAAACTAGAGCTAGTTACCCCTTCACATTTGCACAAGTTGTGGAAATGTTGAATCTACTAAGGGGTTTGCCTGAGAACTTCACCCCATCCTCCCAGAAGATGAGAAGCATTTCCTTTGCTCTTTCCTTCTCTTATGTGTTGTCCCAGTGGGAGGAACTCTTGGAAATGTTAGAGGGATTTGTTTCCAAAACCCTACCAAAGACTCATGTGACTATTTCAGTAAAAAAACCCAAACAAACATAAAAACCTATCCCTTGATAGTTTTTCACTGAGAAGATTATGTCTTTTTAGTACTCTGAAATCAAAATATATGCCTTTATGATTAGCCCAAGAAAGGAAAAAGAAGTGTGATCTTTCAAACCCTGAGGAACAATTTATGCTTTCAGCAACATTATGCAATTTTGGCCACATGTTACATATTTATTGAAAAGACTGCTTATTTGCCTGCTTGGGAATTATTATTATTATTAATAATAATAATTTTATTTTTAGAATTTCTTGCTCTTTTAAAGGCTCACTGTCCCTTCTGGCACTGGAACTACATAATACTGAATATGTGTGACACCACATTAATTTCCATAGCAGAGGATTAGGCTATTACAAACATGGGATTAGGCTCACTTGAAGGATCAAAGCAAAAAGAGAAGTGTGATGTGAAGAATAATATTTTTTTTTGCCAAGCAAACAAATATCCGGTGTAATAGAGCAAAAAAGAAAGCAACTGCCCAAGTGAATTTTTATAATTTAACCTGAGCTCCTGATCCATAAGAATATTGGATTTTATTTAATATATTTTTTACTGGTAGAAAAATTCTGAGTTGTTTGTTTTCTTTTCTTTTCTACTGCAGCAGTGTTATTCATACAAAAGCCAATACAGAATCTGAAACAATATCCTGAGGCCATTTTCATACAATTTAGCATCTTGTATTCATGTGCATCAGCGAACAGCTACACTTCCCATTCACGTTGCTAAGTTATTGCAGTACATTTGTGGTTGATTTTTCCATTGATGCTACAGCAGTGTGTAATTAGCAGTGAATAACTTATTCCATGAATTCAAACTCATTTTCCTCTTTGTAAAATGTCCACAAATAGATAAAAACATATCACTTATTCCATATCACTGTAGAATGAAGAGAAGCTTTATGTTTTAAACTCTGTAGGTTTGCATTATGCTGCAGTTATTCAGTAACTGAATTTGGATATTAAACAGGTGTCTGATAATATAATTTTTTCACCTGATGGACATAAATTTTTGCCATTTAATTAAAAAACTGTTACAATTTCAGGATGAGAGATCCATCTGATATAAAACTGGTATAAATTTATTCAATGTAAGAGCCGCTTTGTGAGGCTGAAGAAAGGAAAATGAAGGATCATATTATGTGTAGAGATATTCTGGACAAAACAGAAAATTATAAAAGAAATAAAGCTCTCTGGGTTCAAAAAACCTACTTTATTTCTCTCCTAGAACATTTTTAGATATATCCCCTGTCTTCCTTAAAAGAGGTTGTGATTTCCTTCTTAATGTAATAACCGATTCAGTAATCTTTGGCTCTGGACAAAGCCAAAGAGCTCTAGTTTATTCAGAAGAGGTAGGAAGAGAAACATGATTTCCAAATTTCTTTTTCCCATTGCTTTCCTCTGTTAAGCATCACCAAACACTGTCTTCTTTGTTGTCCAAGGAATCATCAGTTGTACTTTCACATTTGAACATGATAAATTAATCTACATGGAACAATATCTCTTTTCATAGGAAATTTCCATAGCGGGTTTGAAAAGGTGTGTATTTAAATTTAATTGTATTCTGTATGATCTAGCACCATACGTAAGTATTGCTTTCCTTGAAGATAAATGAAAATGCCTGTCACACACTCAGTGAAGGCAAACTTAATAATCAACCCATTTTAACTACCTTTTAATTTTCTGTCCAGCTGGAGGCATTTCCAAGTACACTTAAGTACTCTGCGTTTAGCTGGATGAGAAAGGCTTCTATCAGGGACTGTAGGGTGAATAATGGAAGTATTTATCCTGGCTTTGGTAGGTTTGTGTGATTCTGTGAACCTGTGGTTATGTTTGCATCACTTCCTTCTAAGTGACCACGCGTGTGTGGAAAATTATGTTTGAAAATGGTAGTGATGGGTTATGTAGCCATTACAGTCAACGGTTAGATAAAAGCAAAGTCTATAAAGACCAAATGCAATGTGTTACTTGTAAAGACTCAGCCTCGATCCCTAAAATGAGCAAAATATCTCTCCACTACCCTGTAAATTTGCTAAATAAAACTTGCCTTTGAATTAACTTTGCAAATCAGACTTCCATACCATGCGGAAATGAAAGGCAGATATATAGTAACAATGCATGACTGACAGAACCACCAGTAAATCTAATTGCATATGGAACTTGAAGATCTCTCTAGAGACTTCTTCATTGAAAATAATTATATTCACTTTAGGCTGTGCACTGTAGGCTGCAGAGTCTGGAGAGCTTAAAAGTTGTAAAAAAAATTAAATAAATAGAAGACAAGAAAGCAAGAAAAAGTAAGTAAGAGCATTTTCTTGCCAGGCATATTTATCCAAGCTCACAGCTCAAGATTAATCCACAAGGGCATAGAGGCAGAAGATAAACAAACTAAAGGCAGTTCATTCCTTGCTGAATTTTATTTTTACTTTGAAGCTATTATGGACATGTTATACATGCCCATAATATTGCATTCTGACAAGCACAAGACGTTCATGAAACAGATGTCCAACATAATTGTATCATCTGTGTAGTGGTACATACACACAACTGCATAACAGAAGCTATATTCTCATAGAAGATGCAGAAGAATTTATCATATGTGTGTAAGACATCACCAAAAAAAAAATAAGTTCCATTTGCCCTGTTTTGAAACAGCACTGCAATTAAGGCTATATTTACACTGAGGAGAGTGTGGAAGTTTTGATGGAACATAACAGTCACAAGGAGTTATGAAGCAGCAACATAAATTCCTCACTTAAATTTGAAAGATTCAGGAATTATACAAACCATGGGAACTCTAAATATGCACTACAGAATAAGAACAGAAAATTTAAAATTTAGCAAATGTTAAAGTTTGTTCTTAAAATATAAGAGGCATTCAGTCAGCCAGATAGCAGAAATGTGCTTCAAAGACATTCATACAGCCTTACACTGCTTACCAAAAATTTAGCTGAATAAACTTAAATATCAATGTGCACATAATAGCCAACTAAAAGGTTCAAGGTACAACACAATGCATTGAAGAATTTGCTGCAAACTAGAAATTATTTGCTTAGTTCTCACATTGCATAGGTGGATTCTCAGTTACCTAATTTCTTTTTTGTCCTCCTTTAATATTCTATGGCTAAAAGTACTAAAAAGAAAAAAAATTGGAAGATCTATTTTTATAATATACAGAAAACATCTCATGCACATTGCTGAAAAAAATATGAAAGGGGCTCTGAAATGAGCTAAGACTTAAGAAAAGTGATGGGAGAGAAAAATTTCCATAAATAATGCAGTAACTTGGACATGTCAGAGAAGGAATAATTTTCTACTCATTCCTGAAATCAGAAATATCAAAAGAAAGGCACTGATTCTGGTAATGGAAAATACACAAGAAAGATAAGACCCAGATGACTTAAAGGACTGTACAGATTAAGGTGACTTGCATGTGTTTGATCACAGAAAAAGATGTCTGGCATATGGACATACACAGAAGCATCAGAATGTAGGTCTCAAGTCAGTGCTGGATCAGACCTCTACCTTGTGCTGCTTTTCAGAATTCATCAAAGTAAGACTACTGCTTTGCACAATTCTTGTCCTCACATGGTTATTCTGGGGCAGTTTATATTTAGTTTGACAATGTCCTAGAAAATCAAGAGATTTTGGAAGTGGAACAGCTTAGCACAGACCTTCTCAACATGACATATAAATGGTCCCTTCCTTAAAGTGCTTTCTTGTTTAAGCTGTGTCATACAAAAGCAAAGAGAATTTGTGGTTTCAGTCTGGAGATTCGGAGATGAACAAAACACCTAGATGTTTGTGTATGCCAGTTTCTTCAATGAAAATGCAAAATGTTTCCAGGGTGCAAGACACATAGAAGTTAGGATCTAGTTCAAGTGACAAAGTTTCTGCTAAGTCAGTGGAAATAGAATTTCATTCTATACAGTGCCTGTCTCTCTCTCACAGAACAGTGATGAGAAGTTGCTTATAAAGACCAAATATACAAGTATTAACTGTTGTAAAAGTAAACTGCACGTGAACAGAACACATTTTTTAAATACTTATGGATAATCTTTTAAGAAATGCAATGATCTATTCAGGACATTTTTTGAGGAGTAAATATATAAGAAGGCTATGTTCTTTTTCTGCCCCAGGTGTAGAAGAGAACTAAGGAAACCCTTGTGCTGGTTTTGGCTGGGATAGAGTTCATTTTCTTCAGAGTAGCTGCTATGGAGGGTGGAGGGGGGGGAGTTAAGTTTTGGAATTGTGCTGAAAATTGTGTTATATTTCAGGGGTGTATCTGTTATTGCTGAGCAGCACTTCCACAATGTCAAGACCTTTTCTGCTTCTCACACCACCCCACCAGCAAGAAGGCTGGGGGTGCACAAAAAGTTGGGAGGGGACACAGCTGATCCCAATGGATCACAGGAGTATCCCATACCATATGGTGTCATGATCAGCATATAAAACTGGAGGAAGGAAGAGGTAATGGTGTTTTGTCTCCCCAAGTAACTGTTGTGTGGAATGGTGGCCTGCTTCACTTTGTTTTTCAATTACATCCATGGCTTTTGCTTTCCCTATTAAATGGTCTTTATCTCAACTCTGACATTTTCTCACGTACTATTCTGATTCTCTTCCCCATTGCATCAGGGGAGAGTGGGTGAGTGGCTGTGTGGGGCTAAGTTGCAGATAAGGTTAAACCATAATAGCACTTTAGCTAAAAAGCAATTATTGCTATTATCTGGAATAAAACCCATAAAAACTCTGAATATATTTTCAATTAAAGCACTGCAAAGCTTCCTAATTCAGTGGAAACAGAAGCCAAATGATGGTGATGTATTTGGACTGATATGTGTTGGTCTCAACATGAAATGTTCTTCCCAGTGCTTGGAACTGCATGGTCAGAACACACGCAATCTACAATAGTCCCTAAATCACAAGCAGGTGGTCAAACAATGTTTGTCTATACTCTGATGATAATTTTAGTATTACAAGTAAAATTGAGAGCATAAAATTATTTCATTGCCTCACATGAACTGAGTACATAGTACTGAATGACCAGTATTGTTGTTTGCTTCTTTGATCCATATACACATATAAATGGCCTTTGCCATTTAGAAGATTGATATTTAGGACTTGGAATGTCTCTACTAGTACATCTGGCTGTGCAGCACCATTTCTTTTCATTTCATCTTCTTTACAACTTCAGTGCAATGTTCCTTAATAGCTGTAATAAAGTGGCTCCATGCAAAAAAGTGACAAAAGTGCTTTCTGCCAGGAAACAGAAGGCAACTTTTGCTTGAGTTATTCTCGACATACTCTGTACACTGAGTGTCTGATAATTTTCTTGGCCATGTGCTTTACAGTCTTGTGACAACTTCTGATTTTCATGTCAGACCAGAGCAAAAAAGTCTATTATTGTGGCTTAGAACAAGCCTAGGAAGCACTGTAACAAGAAAATACATGTGAGCAAGAAAGAAAGTGTGCTGCAGTGCAAATAAAACATGGTGCTGTGAGTTAGACAAGACAGTGATTCAACAGGAGTCAAAATGGTCCTTACCTAAATATGTAAGACATGAGATTTGCAGTAAGAAGTAGATATTTTCTTTATTTCAGGCTTTCCATAACCTTTACTATGTGATACACTGATCTTTTTGGGGTTGGGGTTTTTTTTTGTTTATTTTCGGTTTGGTTTAGGTTTTTTGGTTGCTTTTTGTTTGGGGGGGCGGGGTTTGGTTGGTTGTTAGGTTGATTTGGTTTGGTTTTGGTTTTTTTTTGGTTAGTTTTCTTTGGGTTTGGTTTGGTTTGTTTTTTTCTCTTTAATTTCTCCTTTTTCTTATGAAAGTAAATGAGTGCACTGGCATTTAGCTCTAAGGTTGTGCAAATTCTACTCAGTTAACTAGAAGCAAATACCTAGGTATTTTTATAGAAGCCTGAACACATGCAAGTCCCTTGGGCATTGCAAAGACAGCAAAGGTTCCAACTTACTTTTAGAAAAATTCTATGTGTGTGATGGGCACACACACAGAGGTAACTTTGATGTCAAAACTTCTGTATACAGCAGTGCCTGCAGATCTCAAAGACATTTGCTCATCAAGCTACCTCTTCAGCTAGAGAGAGAGTCTTTTGGAAAGTTGCTCCGTACCTGGTCAAACATTAGATACATTTGAGGTATCACCACCTTGGCAAGATGTTAGGTCTGTAAATTTGGTTCAAGGGCCTCTTAAAAATATTCTTCTAACCTGCTGTCTGTGTTTTTCTTAGTTATTTTATAATTTTTAGCTTCTTTCTACGCATCATATCAATTCACTTGCAATTTTTTAGAAGAGACTGTCAAACTCACTCACCTGTCAATAATCAGACTGTCACTTAACAACAGTGGCAACAACAACAAGTCAAATGGGAGAGAAATAGTTTACCATCAGACAAAAAGTATAGTGGCCATAGCTATTATCTGCCCATGTTGCATTATACAGAAAAAAGCTTGTGCACAACAGAAGGTACTAAGGATTCCAGCTGCTAGAAACTTGGACCTGTGCCTGCAAATTAAATCTACAAAAGACAAAAGAAGTTCAGTATTTATATATTGGCTTTGGCAACAAAGTTTTGCACATTAGGGAAATAAATTCTGAATTAAATTATTGAGGGAAGTAGACCCAATCTTCCCAGGAACTGGATTAATTCTGGGACGTCAGGATACAATTCTGGTATTTGTCCATCTCCTTTCTCTTGGCATCTTCTTAGATGACTGATCACCTGTATGACCAAAGAGAAACTCAACTTCACTGCCTGTACCTGAACTTGGGTACATATGCTAATTGCAGGCAGGTAACAATTCTTTTGAGGCCTCCCAGCTTGCATTTTGTCTGGACACAAACGACCTTAGTTCAGAAACTGGCTAGCCATGTGGTCTTTAACTTTACAAGGTTTTTAAAGGAAAAGGTTACATTTATTTCTGGAGCACTAGCACTAGAGTGTGGGAAAAGGCTTGAATGAAGCTGACCCCCATCTTACCGTCCACTGATAATAAAGTTGATTTATTCTTAGCATTCTCTTGATATTGCACACAAGGACAGCCTAAAGATATCTGAGGAGTTCTAGAGAAGCTGTTCTCTGTGATAGTCTGACTGCCTGAATCCTTAAATCTAACTGTAGGCTCTAGTTCAGTTCAAGCCCTTGATGCCTGTCATTTCTTGAATTAATGAATCACACTGGAGATCCACAAAAGAAACCTAAAGAAAGTGAATTTGAGAAGATACAAACATATTTGGCTCTTATATAACCACAATAACATGTGTAGACCAAGCATGATAACACTGTCAAATGTATTCTATCTCCTCAAAGACCTTACATACATAGAGACCACTGTAAAACCACTGCAGTGTGTGGGTCATAGGAGAATGTCTGGAAAAGGTAAGTGATGGTTTCACTGTAGCAGTTGTCATGACAAATTTCTCAAGCTGAATTACTGTGACAAGTTTTCTAGACATTTGTTTGTCAAAGACCAATTTTCAGGTTGCCATGTCCAGGTACTGAGTCCTATGGAAAAAGTGGATAGAGACAGAGCTTCCTACCCTGATAATCCATTGGGCTCTTTTTGATAAAGTCTGATACAACTGACAATTCAATATAAAAAATACTCAGTGAGAATCTTAGAGCTCTGTAATTTTCTTAGAGCTAGAAATCAGAGATAATTTTCAGTCTAATGACTTTAACACTCGTATAAGAGTAAGATTTCTCTTACGCTAGTAGAGGTAAATGGGCTCCAAAACACATATGACTCAGGTTCAGGATGACAGAACAAAAACAACAGTAAAATTAATTAAACAAACAAAAAGATAATATGCACAGTGATGAAAAGAGGAAATTGAAAAAATAGAAATACCCCCCCCCCCAAATCTCTGCTTAGTAAAGAACTCTAATAGAAAGCACTTGATTTGCTAATTCTGTACTTCATGTAAAATTGTTTCAGAAGGAGAAACTTTTCAAAGCAAAATACTAGTTAAAAATCCCCAAAAATACCAAAAAAAAAAAAAGGCAACAAACCCAAAACCAGTGCATTGCAGAATTTAACAATATTTTTTCAGAGTAGTTCCTTCCATATGTGACACCACCACGCAATGCAAAATACTGACCAATTTAAATTACTGAAGATACTTTGTGTTAAAATCTCACGTTTTCACTAAGGCTGAAACAAGCAATTTGTAATTGCATTTTTCTACGTAATTATCATATTGTCATTAAAAAAATGATTGTCAAGCAACAATGACAAAAAATGTCTTTGGAAATGAGGCTACCATGTATTTTTTAAATACAAGGTAAGTGTCAGGGTTTCAGAGGGGTTTATGGATTTAAGACAGCTAAGAAAATGTTTGTGAAGAAATTTTCAAGAAGAGTCAAACAAGAGATGTTTTTAATGAAGAGAAAGCTGTCTTTAAAAAATAAGGAGATTCAGAGAACACATGTGTGAAAGCTAATGTCAACTAAGCCTATAATTGAAGACATCCTGATATTGTCTTTAAAATATATCAGTCCAAGAATGCTATTATTTCAAAATAGAAATATTTTAGTTAGCAACAACTAAAGGGCTTGATAAACCAAAGCTATTGAAAATTCTTCAAAGACAATTAAATAACCTTTCATAAAAAAAACCCTGCCACTAAATGTTTTTAATATGCCAAAGTGTTCCACTTTGAATAATTTACTCATTCTTTTAAAAGCTAGAGAACATGCATGATACTGTACTTATTAAACAGTATGCTGAACCTGAAAAATTAACTGGATAAAGCAGCACTGATACTTTGGAAACGTCATATGTTGAGTCTTCTGAAAATACCAGAAAATGAACTGATGATATTTGAGGTTATTGTCACTAGAAATAGAAGGATATATCCCTTAATTCCAAGAGACAAAACTCCACTGACCTCATGCATAAGCTCCATATTTAAATGACTTCTCCCTTAGTATCAACAAGTTTTTAATGGGGACTTTCACCTTGTAAATTAGGGGATAAGCCTGCAAGATTTTGAGCACTAGTGACTGATACTAAGAATTCTGAAATTTAAATGTAGTTGAAGGAAAACATCGAATTTCAGGACCTCTTTCTAAACTAAAAAGGCATGTTAAGCATTTAGATTTCTGTACTTATGGTCAGAAAGTGGCATACACTGTTTATACATCGTGCTTGTGCTTGCTCAGCTTAGAGGAAGGTCACAGCTGAGTGGCTTGATTTCCTTCATTTGACAATGACTACTAAAGACAACTAGAGCATAGCATGCTGCAATATCAACTTGCACCTACCTGAATAGGTACTGCATTTTCATTCACTCTCTGTGTTGTATCTGGCAACCTTTTGAGTGTTCATTGTATATTTCAGACCAGGCAATACAATAAGATCATGATATTAAATCTGACAAGTGAGGATTTTTTTTCAAGGCAAAAAGTATCTGCAGACAAAATTTGATTTCAGAAAATTATCATTAAGTCAGTTGCAAGTATCTTCTCCATAAAAAAAAGGCGCCCCAGATAACTGTGAATTTTATAATAGTTTCAGAAAAAAAATCATATTTTTATGTATTAGATGTTTGTACTCTTAAGAATGCTGTATAGAATAGGCTAGATTGCACCTTTCAATCTCAAAGAGTACCAGAAAAAAATACACAATATTTCTTCCTTAAATTAATTAAAATCTTGTGGTGTGTATTTTTGGTTGGGTTCGGTTTGGGGTTTTTTTTGTTTGTTTGTGGGGTTTTTTTGTATTGCACACACTTTTAAGGATTTTCCAAGCACTATTGGGAACACAAACATACAGTGACTAATATTAGGATATTTTTATGAGTCTAAATAAAATACACTAAGAGCCTGTTCAAAAGTAGAAATATGAAAAAACATCTAACTTGAAATTGATCTGTACAAATTTATTATTTTTAACTTTTTAATTTGGAACTACTATGATAAAAATGATTTCATAGGGCAAAAACATCTTATGGAGTCATGTATCACTTACTTATATTATGTTCCATATAGCAATTATTTTCAAGGTTTGATTAATGGGTTTCCTTTCATTAGTATAATGCTTCAATATTAACCTATTTAAGCAATATTGGCCAGAAACTTTTCAGGAAACTAGTGAAAGAAATGGAGTGTAAGCAATGGAAAGCAGAAATTTATTTCCCAGAAAGAAAGGGGAATTCACTGGCTATTGATCATAAGCATAAGAAAGTTCATTAGCACCTAGTAATCCATGATTTCTGTTTTGTGAAGGTACACTCATAGACAAAGAAGACTTCTACAAGAAGACAGTTGTAGAATTTAAAGAGACAATAAAAAATGTTTGAACAATCAACACAGTGAAAGGATGATTTTTGAGTAATAATAAACTCCTGAGCTAATTCCTTCAACTGAATTATGATGGATTAGGGATTAGAAGAAGGAGATTCCTAATCAATTTGAAACTAAACCACACACAGAGAATAAGTGACATTTCTGATACCAGCAATTTCTGATAATATTCTCTCCAGGGACAAAATTTTAGGCAGTAACTTAAAACACCCAACCTACCTAAGCCCAGGACACTGAGCATTAGTCCTCTAGGAGACAAAATATTGGAACTAAACTTGAAAAGGGGGTATACTCTAAATGAAAAATAGCTTCAGGGTCTAAGATTTTAAAAAGTCTGTCTTCTGAAGAGATACTTTTTACCAAGGCCTGTAGTGACAGCACAAGGGACAATGGTTTTAAATGTAAAGAGGGTAGATTCAGATAGGTCATAAGGAAGACATTTTTATGATAAGCATGGCGAGGCATTAGAGCAGTTGCCTGGAGAAATTCTGGATGCCTCATTCTTGGAAGTGTTCAAGGTCAGGATGGATGGGGCTTTAAGCAATCTGGTCCAGTAAAAAATGTTCCTGCCCATGGCAGAGTGTTTGGAAAAGTTGGTCTTTAAAGGCTCTTTTGGACTCAAACCATTCTGTGGTTCTATGATTCTATGAAATTTTTTTTGCTGACACTGATTATTTCTGTGACTTCTTCTTTAATGTGCTCCTGAAAATCTGGAAAACAGCATTTATCTAAGTTATACATTGTAGGTCTAAACACATTAAAGATCATGAAGAACTTTACTTCAAGAAGAGTGGAGCCATGTCATGCACATTATGCAGTCTTTCTACTGAAATGACACTTTATGTAAACTTTTATAGAAATAGATCAAAGGATGCAAGATATGTAAACAGATTAAATTTTTCAGCTTTTGGTTATATGATTTTTTAGGAGGGCTGTCGTACAGCCTGACCTTCCATTTGAAAGGGGCTTGGGCTAAATTTGATTTAAATTAAAAACAAACAAACAAAACCAAAACAGAAAAGGATGAAAGTTCAAGGGCAAGGCATAGCTATGTTTCTATCTGGAATGACTTAACAACTGCTAGCAGGCTTACTGCAATAGATAGATTTTTCCAACTTTAGTCTAGGGCTTTCAACACTTGCCCATCTCCCACATTCGATTGCTTTCTGTGAGATGAGGGAGGGTGTCTCTGACAGTACTTTCTGATTTAATTTTGTACTGTTGTGCAACAGCATATCAACCATAGTGCTCCCCTCGTGGATTTGTACAAGCTGGGGGATATAGCAATATCCTATTGGATTTTTTGCTATCATAGGCAGGATGCCAGACACAACAGGGAGAATTAATTATTAACAGCACTGCTATCTTTTCAGCATAGCTTCAAGGCACTATTTTGTTTTCTCTCACTGATGGTGATTATTTCTCAACTGTTCCATATATAACGAACTGCACATGCCTCTCAGATTTCAGACCTTAATCTAGCAGGTTATCTGTTGTATCCACAAATCTTGTCATTCCTTCAGTATCCAGGTCTGTGATTTAATCTACAAAACTCTCTGGAGTGGCAGTAACACGCACAGGATTTCAGTAGAGCGCATGCTCAGGCAGATCCATGAGATGCTGGACAAATGAATGGAGATGGTACATTGGGAGAATTTATGCTCATATATTCCAAAATAACTTGCTCAATTTTATACTCTAACTAAAGGAGACAAGAATGAATACATCATACGTACTCATTTGCAGGTGATAACTGCAATTGCTTCAAGAAGAAGGTAACAATTCTCTTTCAAGTCTACAAGTGCCTTAAAAGTTAAATTATTGTGAAGTCCAAGGGCATATCTGAATAACCTTTTTTTTTATTCCAAAATTGCTATTTCCAGTGTCTTCAAAATTCAGCACCGTAGTGCTTTTTTTTACAGTCAACAACATCTGCTTAGTATACTAAATAAACAATTTAAACAATCTTTGTCAATACACATAAAGTCTTTGTATGTTGAGGAATGCAACATACATTGCACTCCTAAATCACACTACAAGCAGGCTGAAGGAAATTAAGTGTGAAAATGAAGAAAAATATTAGGAAGGAGATTTTCAAGATTACCATAAAATCAGCACACACTGCTATTCTTTCACTAAAAGAAATATATACTGAACCAATGTAAAATGAGGCAAAAGCTATTTGTTTTCCTAGTATTTATATAGAACGAAAGTTATTGATGTGGCCAAACTGGCAAAAAAAGCAGGGAACAATTGCTTTTTAAGTGCTCAAGGTGGATTTTTCACATTTCCTATTATGAGGAGTTTCTTGTTTAAGCTTATGTTCAAGAATAAATTGAGAGTTGTGTAGGTAATTTCTTCTCCAAAGCAGTTAAAATTTTCAAAATGTGAACATTTCAAAAGATGCTCACTTAGAAAAAATATTTCATTAAAAATATATTTTCAGTTTAGAAATATATTTTCACTTTAGAAAAATTACTACTTAGCATAGACTAACTTTTTTATTAGAGAATTTAGATAGGATAAATTTAGAACAAAGCAATGCTGAAGCATGAGATGGAACACTGTGAAAGAAAATTCAACCAAAATTTCATGAAAACTTCCTACAATGAAATTATGTGACTGCGTTCAGTTGGCATTTTCAAGAGGAAAATCATCATATGTCAAAAATGCTTCTCATCTTCTCTGGAGACTCTTATGAGACTATCTCAAAGATTAACCTGTTTCATTAGCTTAATAGTAATATTCAAGCGTTTTCAAAGAAAGGCTGGGAGCACAACTTCACAGAAGAAACAAAGAATTTTTTTCATGTACCATTTCTCAATTCTTTCTGCTTCTGTATAATAGGGTAATGAGACACATGACTTGGATTCTAGATTCAAAGTCTCTAGTCAAAAGTGCTATAATTTTCTAATCTCTTCTAATTTAAAGTTAATAGTAGAGAAGTTCAAATGTGGCCCTTAGAACGAATTAGATTAAATTGTTAGCAATACAGAATTAAATTCTTACCTTTATTTATCAGAAATTTTAGGCACAAATTTTGTTTACCTATTTAGAATACAACTAAAAATGGTTGTGGACTTCTATTTATAAATTACTTTTTTAAATCATGGTTTTATACAAATTGATCCATACAATTTTTGAAGTAGATAATCAAATTAGTGTTTCAAAGTCACTTTGAAAGATCTAATAAATTTAATGTGGGCCACAACAGACTATATAGCCTTCTATAATCAGAAGATGATAATGTGTAAGGCTTTTGCTATTTTTAATAACAAATATTAACTAATGTTAAAAGATGAAAAGAAAGAACAAGAGAAAAGTAACAATAAAGATATCAATGAGTCAAATCACTGTGCTCCCTTCACTAAGGTATGATTTGAAAACTTGATATCTTTCTCCTTTCATAGTTTGTTACATAAACCAGTATGATGTGGCTTGGGAAAATGTAACTTCAGGTCTCAAAAATTCTGGCTGAGTGCATTATGTATTCATCAGATAACCAAGGACGCAGTTTACAGAAGCGATAAGGAAAACAAACTAAAATGTAAAAATATATTTAGCTAAAAACTGGTCTATTCAGCAAAATACAAACATTCTGGGAGATGTCAGACTAATTTTTTTTTCAAACATAATTGACATTTCTGCAAAAATCTTCTATTTTGCCAAATAGGAACAATACATACCAAAAATATTTTGCTGCAGTACTGCAAAGGCTGATTGTATTTTTAGAACACAATGGAGTTTTTGAAGGAAAGTACTATCTAAAGCCTTGGTATTTGCTGAGTAAAAGCAATGGATAGCCTTATTTTCACTTACTTGTTTTTGAACAAGCTTTGAGCATTATCATGTGGTTTTATACTTGACTCTCTAGTCTATTAATTTGTTTTCATGGAACAAGCTCCAGAGAGCAATAGAGAAAAAAAGTTCAATGCATGAGCAATATTATCAAATGTCCATAGAAAAAGAAATGGAAATCACAATTATTCACTGTGTTGAATAATATCCTTTTAATGTCTAACATTTATTTTGCATGTTAGAATCCAATTACTGTGTGATAATAAAGACCCTTACAGTACAATATCTTCCAGCACAGGGGGCTTGTGCAGCTATTTTCCATCCATTATTTGTACATTTCCAATTTGTTTAGTACAAGAGTATAATTAAGGAGAAATATAGGAGAATAGAAACAGTTCAGTTTTGTCAGTAATGTATACAAATGCAGCCTAATCCAAGACAGCAGAGGAGACAATATTAAAAAAGAAAGGGCAAAGCATTTAAGCAAAAGAAAACTTTATCTGCAAGAGAATGCAATTAAAACAGGAGCAAGATAGCTGAGTAACTCAGTTGTTTATGACCCAGTTAAAGATGATCAGAATGAGCACCTGAAATAAACACGAATATGATCCAAAATACCTCAAGGGATACCAGAACTAAGACAAGTGACAAGCTATCATGTGTCTGTCCTACAAAACTGATGTTGCTGCTAAAGATAATATCACCCAGGACACACAAGCTTTTCTCAAACAATGAATAAGAATACGTTATACAAACAAAGATGTGTAATCAGGTTGCTTTTTAAGCTTTAAAATGGGAAAATAGTCATACACATAAGGTCAAACACAAAAAGGAAAGAAGGGCAATGTACACATAAAGGAGTTAAAGAGTGAGTGAAACAGGATAGTACACTCTATATCAGAGGGTATAAGACAAGAATAATTACATATGGTATGAATCCAAGTGGATAGAAAGTTCTGAGTGCTGCAAGAAAATAGATTACTAATGATGAACAAGAAGAAACTTAATTAGCTACAGACTAAAGAATTACAGACTTATCTCCATGATAGCTTCTATGTGCCAAATTATAAAGCACTGGGACTATTAAAAGAAATATTGTTGGGTTTATGATTTTTTTTTCAACTTGTGTTCCAAAAATAATACAGTTTTTTGGTTGGGTGTCATAGTAATATTTCAAAACCAAACAACAAAAATAATATTCATCATCCTATACAAAGAATATATTTTATTGGTGTCTTAGTTAATTACAACCAACTAAGAAATAAACTATTTCAGCCTCTATATATCGGCATGTATATAATTCAGAATGACTACTAAACTTTTATATGTATGATTACTGAGTATAAACCCGTCTGTTTTCAAACTTAGGTTATTTTGACAAAATCCTTTTGCTCGTAAAATGTCATCTGGGACAAAGGCTTAAATCAAGCTTCGGCTAATGAAGTATCCCCAGTCCAAAGGAGAAAATGGTTCAAAACTGTTTTATTGTTTATATATACACATATATATAATATACGTATAATTGCAGTGGATGTTTGGAAGCTCAAAATATGATAAATTACTCTTTTGATGCATGCTACCCGCAAATCAGATTTTCTGATGTTCTACTGTTTGCATCTAGCCCCAAAATATTTGGAAAATGAGATTTTTTGAGAGTGAAGTAGTATAAAATTAGTAGCATAAAAGTAATATAAAATTTGCAAACTACAAAATAATTTTAAAGCAAAATGCAAATGCTAATATTTTTTGCTCTTTACTACTCTCCTGCTTTTTTGATTTATTGATTAGCTTCACAGGCAAATACAGATACCTGCAAATCTCTGAAGAAAAACTCACTCATGTCTGATGTTCTCCCTTTAAAAGAAACTGTTCACATAGCTTGTTGGAAATTGTAAAGACAGCAAACTAGGCACACCATATTTTTTATTTTTCAACACAGCATGCTTAAGTGAATGCTGCACTATGCAAAAGAAAAGGCTATGTTGTCCTAGATCTCTTGTGCTTGAAACAACTAAGTATGTTTTAAGGAACAGAAGGTTAAGGAGGTAATAGATTATTAGATAGAAGTCTTTTTAATGTATACATGTTAAATATTTTTTCTCATAATCTCGTTGGTATAAATACTCCATTAACAGAGTCTTTCTACTAAAGAAAAGCTGCAGTGTTAGTGAATTTATAACTCTGAACTCACCCACTGTTCCCTTTCATTACTTTTATCTTTTTATTCCAATTATGAATGTTCCTCTCCTGAAAACAAAAAAATTATTAATACCTACAAAATAAAAAAAATGAAAGCTATAGTGATCTATGCTACTGGAACTATGTGTCTACAAATGCACACAATTACACATGCAAAGATTTCTCCCACCTGGGTTTATCATGGTGGTTGGTGACATTCTAGGACCATTTCAGTCCTAGGATGAACTTATTAATTTATTATGGCTGTTTCCAGAGGCTGTTTTCCTCCTATAAACTCTAGCATAACTTCTGATGTAGGAAAGAAATTATTTATATTTAAATTTTTAGAAATAATTATCCATAAATGGTTGAGTGGCCTCAAACATACCCATGTAATAAGCTTAGGTCCTTCTAGGCACTATATTGCCTTGTGTTCTGCTTTGTATTCACATGTGAAAAAGGGGCAGAGTAGATATGTGATGCAGCAAGTAGAGGACCCCATAGATGTAAATCATAAAAAATTAATTAAATGAATAATAGTAAACAGAGCCAGTTTATCCCTAATGTGGTACAGTTTCAGAGAAATAGACCATAACTTCTCTCGGTAGGGAAATCAGTCTGAGATGAAGAATGTGTAACATGTATGTGGTCCTGTTTATGCTGGACTTGAAAGCACTGCGAAGCATTTGTACCCTGGTCATGTGTTCAGTGTTTATTTTCTGTACTCAATATATTTAATAAGTACTGCTACAAAACTTAACCTGTAAATTTTTTGTGCGCTTTAATTTGAAATATTATTCTAGTATTCAGGGGGAGGGTGCAGGAACATACAGACATATGGCATCCATATTCTTAATAACTGTGTTTTGCTTAATCATGTAAGATATTTTGCTGTTTAAATTAGTATCAAGCTTGGGTAAAACAGTTTTGAATAAAGGAAGAAAGAAGTCAAACATTTTTCCTTGATGCTTATCTGAATAAAAACATTGAAATAATTTTTACATTTCATGAAAGGAAATTCATGTACTTTTCTAGATGTAAAGGACTTAAAGACTGAAATGAAGACTCTAATAGTAAGTGTTTAAGAGGCCATATTATTCACAATATTAATTCATATCCTGTGTGACTTTCATGCACTTCTCCTTTCACCACTGTACTTTGAATTAAGCTTGCCTATATCTCTAAAGAACTGTTTGAGCTAAAATACCCATTAACCTTCAGAAAACCCACTATCATGGTTCTCCTTGAATTCTCCAAATTATTCTTTTTTAACAATGTAAAGTATACAAATGAAATAAGCAAAGTATTCCTATTCACAGCCTACAGAGCCTTCCAAATGTTGCAAACTGTGCTGCAGTTGCTGATGCTTTTCAATATTCAGCTTTGGAAAACAATCTAAAGCACACTACCAAAATGTGTAGAGGAAAATGTGTCTCCCGCAGACCTTGCCCAGAACAGCAAATCTCCAAATCCAGACAAACTGAAAAGCAATTTTAATTCAATAGCATGTTATGTTAGCAAGAGATTTTGTTTCTTTATGCAGTTTCAGGCTTTTGCCATCAGCTAGGTCAGTGCCCATATTGGGAAATAATTAGTTACAAAAGTGATTTTAACAGTGACTATGTATTCATGCCCTTGATAACAAGTCCAAGAAGATTCTTCACAGAATTTCTAATTGTTTCTTTGAGGACAAAGACAAACCTTGGAAATTTTAAGGCAGCAGAAAAAAGAATTGGACTTAGAATATGATTCTAAGATTCTCATTCTGTTTCCAGGCTACAAACACTTGGAAACATAAGTTTAGAGCTGCTTCAAGGATTATGCCTATAATTTCTATTTTACTGATTACAAAAATGCGCTCTTTGTGTTCATAGTGTATACACATACATTTCTATGCTACAAATATTTGAATCAAAGTAGCATGTGAGTTACAGGAATATGAGCCATTTACCATAAAGTATAATTTTGAAGTTTAGAGTCAACTATTTGGGAAGACAAAATAGAGCCAGCACTTTAAAGGAAGTAGTCAGTAGACTACTCTGAAGTACAAACATATTGATGTTTTGACATGGATACAAATAATCCTATCCAGAGATATATTTAGTAGTTTTGGAAATAGTAGATATATTTTAACTAGCAGCTTATTCTGCTCCATAGAGACTGAGATTTTGTTTAAAGAAAAGCACCTTAAATGAAACACTGTGTGAGCTGTTGAATTTAATAGTGTTATAGGAATTGAAATTTCTATTCTATTCTATTCTGAATATGTGTTAGACATGAAAGCTGAGAGGTTGCATAAACCCTTCTCACCAAAAGGCTTTATAGAGTAAGCAGTTTCCTTTTTAGCTGTGGTTAAATTTGGAAGGAGACACCAGAATTAAAACACCTCCTATTTGAAAGATACATTCTTTTTTACTATAGGTATTTCCCAGTTTGAAAAGGATATAAGTAACAGGTGTTTTGAGTCAAGAAAATGACTGTGGCTCAATTTACTATGGTATCTTGACAAAGAATAATGAGACTTTATTCAATTCACTAAGTATTATTTACTGTAGGAGGAACTACAGCTGAAAAGAAGGAATCAAAGACTTTAAGACAGTGATCATCTTAATCTTTCTTTAGCTAGAAGAGAATACTAATCTTATATGAATGTGTGTGGGAAATATGCATTAAGAAGTCACTCTGTAGAGAGGTTAAAGCAATTGCAAAATATCAGTTCCAAGAATTGCTCAGAATATTGTGTAAGAAATCCTCTGCTCTATGCTGGTAAATCCAGTGGTGGGAGGATGACAGCTCAGGGATTATATATATATATATATATATATTTTTTTTTTAGTTAATGGAAAGTAGTTTTCTCTGCTAGGAAACTGTCCTAACCACAAAGGTTCACTCTGAAAATACAAACTTGCTTCTGTTACATATCTAGTTTCACAATGGAGGGAGTACCACTTAAAACCCTGGTTGCTGAAATCAGGAGATTAGAGAAATACTTCAGATTTCATTTTAGAAATGAGTATACATTGATCTTTCCTACTTGCAAAGAAAGCCAGAACAATATTCAAGTTCAAAAATGAGCATGGAAGCTTAGCATTCACTATTTCAAACTTCATTAATTTAATAATCCATCTCCTGGCTTCAAGGTGTCTAGACTTGGGGTTTGGCAGTGCTAGGAACTGGTAACACTGTATGCTTACACACATCATAAAGTCACAGGCAGGCAGGAAGATGTTTAAGCATGTTAAAATGTAGGTCAGATGGGACAATGAAATGGGGACACTTTGACTGGGAAAGGAAATACTGCTGTCTATCAAAAGTGAAGAAGCTGGTAACTTCTCTCCCA
The DNA here is from genome assembly GCA_013396655.1 of Campylorhamphus procurvoides. Taxonomy (NCBI): domain Eukaryota; kingdom Metazoa; phylum Chordata; class Aves; order Passeriformes; family Dendrocolaptidae; genus Campylorhamphus; species Campylorhamphus procurvoides. The sequence goes on along the minus strand of WBMV01004140.1, from coordinate 6,899 downwards.
CACACAGTCCAGCAAATGAGTTCTGTGTCCCCTCTAACAGTTTTCTTTCAAAGGAGCATCAGATTTCAAACTCCAGGCAAGGGAAGAAATGGGCCATTAAATGTCATGGCAAAAATCTGAAGTCAGGGATTTGTTACACCAAAAAAACCTAGAAGAAGGAACTGTCTTAGGACATGTCCATGTAAACATGTAAACTCAAACTGATTGCAAAACAACTTATTGGCACAGGCTTGGTGGAGCACAAATTTATACAGCCTTCATCTCTGATCTACCTCTGCTACAAGAGTTTGAAATAGTATTATGTTAGACAATAAAAGTTCTTTGTTTGCTAAAAGGAACAGTTGATATGTGGAGAAGGAATAGTATTTCGTATCTTGGCTTTACTGTGGCCTACTTTTGAATAGATAAATGCAAATGTGTTTGATCAACTATGCAGAGAAAAGTTAGAATCATTACCAAATGTAAAGGTGTGTTCAATGCAATTCAGCAGAGATCTAACCTTGGTCTTTTCCTATGCAATGTTCCATAAATAATTTATATCACAGAACACAAGTTATTCTTCTTTATATTAAGTTAGTATGAAAATTGAAGGGATTTGATTAGATACATGTATTCTTGGCAAATAAGACAAATGCCTTGTAAAAATAAACAAACAAGCAACAACAACAACAACAACAACAACAAACACCAAACCAAACAAAACCAAACAAAAAAAAACACAGAAAAATGAGGACAAATGCAAAGCATTTGAGAATTCAAAAAATAGACACTGTAAGTATGAGAATGAGAATGAGAAAGTCAAGTCTGATCTTAAAAGAGGAGTCAATAAACGTGCCAATCTGACAAAAGGATTTGTGGCAGGAATTAAGCTTGCCTGACATGTGACATAGTTCTGTGTTCTATGCAGCACTTGCAGTACCCCAACAAGTGTGGATTAGAACATCACACCTCTAGAAAAAAACCATCTGAAGAGCCTCCAGAGGCAAGCAGTGAGAATGATCTGAGGTCTCTAATAACTTTGTTCTAGGACAAGAGAATAGAAAACTCTGAACAGTGTGGTCTGAACAAGGGAACAAAGGACAGTGAGACACAAAAAGAGTCAAAAATGTAAAAGACTGGTACAAAGAGCAAAAAAAAACCCCAACCTGATGAGCTTGTCTTCACCTGAATGTCCTGCCATGGTTTATATAGCCCAGATCCCTGGATTCATGTTTTTTCAAGGCAATTTTTTTTTATCTCCCAAGGTCTGCTCCTAGTATTGATCAGGGATGAAAACGATTAAATGGGCAATCATGCATTCACATTGAATTTTGAAAAAAAAAAAAAAACAAAACCAAAAAACAAAAAAACCCAAAAAAACCCAAACCAAACAAAAACCAACAAACCAGGAAAGCAAACAACAAAACAAAAAATAAAAAGGAAAAAGGAAAACTTATAACCTACTAAAGAAACAACATAAGACTGTTCACAAAAGTTGCTGAGAATGACTAATAGCTTTGGTCTCTCAAAAACTCAGTTCAACCTTTTTTTTTTCTTTTTACTGCAAAAACAATCTCAATAATGTTTTATACTGTATAATTCAATAATGACTGGTATTCACAGTCTAATAAATAATGAATAAAACCCTACATGTAGACCTGTACACAATTTTGTCCCATGTTTCCTGTATACTATAGTGAAATAGTGGTATGAGGACTAATTTCTATTCTATTTCTTTATATCAGAGGAAATTGAAGGAGAAATAGCACAGCACTCACAGATATTTAAAAGTCCAGAATATTTACAATCAAGCATCTTTCATCCTTAACCATAAATAACTTATCAGACTAATTCTGTGAGGTAATTTTTAAATGTTCAAATATTTTAAATTGTGAATTGTATGCACTAAATAATTAAAATAATTCAGTCTTATTCAGTAAACAATTGAAGAAAATTTCTTTCAGAAATTTCAGAGTCTCTTTCTCTTCTCTTCCCCTAACAAATATGATAAGTGGTCTTTGACTCATAGTTTCTTTCTGCGTTGATTTTAATTACAGCCATTTAATGATGGAAAGCTAGACAGAGATTTAAATTTAGTAGTAACACATTCTATTTGTTATGCCACTATCATGGTTTAGGACTGGAATTCCGAAATTTAGTGCTCACACTGAAACCATGCCTGCATTTGTTTCCTCTTCCTCTGCAGCCCATTCCACCCACAGGTGGCTGGAGAGGAGAGTTGGAGGCACAAAAGGCAAGGATCATGAGTTAAGAGCAATTTACTGGAAACAGCAATGAGATAAGAAAACAAACAGTAACAGCAACATTACTAAAATACTAATAACAAAAATGTACAAAGAAAGGGTGATTTACACACAAACTTCTCACCAAGCCTGAGACAGACCCCCCCTTTCCACCACGCTTTCCCACAAATGGAAAGGAACATCCTTTCTTCCCTGAAGTATGAAAGTCCCTTTCACTTCATTGTCCCAGAAATGATACAACATGGTTTTGAATAACATTAGAGTCATGACCATGCCCACATTGCTCTAGGCTCCACTCCCTCATGGCTATGGCAAAAAATTAACCCTGTCTTTGGCCAAAGCCAGGGCTACCATATGAAATGATACCAGGCTGAGTTACTTCCTTATATATGTTCCAAAATAGTTAAACGGTTAATGTGCAACTTGTAGAGACATTGCAGAAGGGAAAAATGCTTAGTGAAGAAGAAATTCTTGTGTTATACCAACATAATACAGAGGGAAAAAAATTACTGACAGTTTTCCCCCCACCACCCTAAATGTTAAGTATGCTTCATAAAAGCTTTGTTGAGCTTTGTGAGTGAGCTAACCAGAGACTACGCACTTTATGAATTCCACTGGATTTTGTATCAGGCTGACAGGTAATATCAAGAACTAGGCAGCACTGAAAGGGAAATGCTGGGACTTCCTTACCCATTTCAGACTCCTACTTACTCAGGTAACTGAGAACTTTATGAGTGCTCTGGCAGTCAAGGACAGAGTCCTTCAAATGCTGCAGTGAAACCCTCGGAGTCTGACCAGCGAATCTAACGCAGGTGCCGTGACAAGAATGTACAAACCTCCCATGATGGAACATGGAAAAGAAACAGAGTTTCTTCAATACAACTAAAATATTTTATTGAACCTCTTTGTTTGAGTTTTAAAATTGACGAGCTAGGAAAGGGAGTTAAATGGCTAATGCTACCATTCTCTAATTTCTTGTATAACCAACCGGTCAGCTCAAGGTGATTGGTATGCTTAGCTGATGCTCACAGAATGGTGTTATTTCAATGCCAGGGACAAGATTTCTCAGTTTATAAAATAAATCTCTGCCTTTGAAATTTGAAACAAGTTATCTATTTTCGAGGGGAAAATAGATAATAGACCAGAGACTGTGATTTTAGCATAGTCTCATTTCACTAACTTGGATTACTTTATGGTCAGTATAAGTCACAAATATATATGAGGAATAGAATAGTGCTAGTACAAGTTAGCAGACCATGGTTTGTGACTTACTTGATAAATTATTTTTATTTTGTTTTTAAACACCTGCCTATAAACGCAGTTGAAAAGAAACAAATGAAGCTACTACTATCTTCATGTGTGCATTGGCAACTTGGCTAATATACACTTGGATTAATTTTTTACCTGAACTTGTACATCCTGGGGTATATCTGTGCTCTGTTTAATAGCTACAACTGCAAATCTGTTTGTCCTATCATTTAAAGATTTATTTTTGCATATTTATTTATTCAACAGCATATTTAAAATTCAAACTACTCATCTAGGAAGGATTCTGAAGATTTTAATTATTGTATGTTAGTGCAATTAAGGTAATTGATTCATTGAATGTTCAGATAAGCAAAGTGCCTTAACAAAAAAGGATCCAATTTAAAGGAAACAGAAAGTTTGAGACAGTGAATATAAAAGAATATAACCATATTATCAGGATCCTGTGAAATATGTCTATTTTTATGATAAAATTTTGGCCCCTGATAAAGGATTTTTCAAATCTATTTCCTCTTAATGAGATATTTATTAAACACTACTCACATTTTTCTCTTTATGTATGTGAGTATACACAAAAGAATGGATAGAAATGAGAAACGCATATATGTACCAAAGTATTATAAGGGAAGGCAGTTCTCTCTCACAGGAACCCAGACAGACACTGTGGTGCTTCCTGACAGAGTAAAGCAGCAGGAGACAGCTAATGAGGCAAGTCATCCGTTATCATTGCAGTGCTTAGCCTGATTTAGTTATCTGAATCAAAATGACAGATTCAGGAGGAAGGCTCCTGGGAACTTGACTGAAAATGTTATGTTGATGTTACCATGCATTGATCAATCTAGTGGAGTGCCTCTTCGTCTCCATGCCAACAATGAATAGAAACAAAAAGCAGGGGTTAAGGGGTATGCTTTCGGAAAACTGATATTGGGGAAGATATTTTCTTTATAAACAAGTTTTGTTAAACACTGAAATAAGCTTCATGCCTGGGACGACTCATGGCTCTTCAAAATATGGGAGGCTTTATAATGTAATTTCAGCTTGTCAGGAACAATTTTCCTCCTTCCTTTTAGGATTACTTGGAAGTTTAGCTTTACAAGCTGCTGTCCATGTCACTCGTTGCTTATTAACTTTGCTCCAACATTAAGGGAAAGAAAGAGATTTTAACCATTTTAATACCAGAGAAATGCCACTCAGTACTTTTATAAAAAGTGCAGTCATATTTTTGTAGAATAGTCATCTTATTAAATGGATAGAGTTAATCTTCCTACTATTAAATGTTTTTTGGAAATATGCAATGTAGAAGACAAAATGTCTGCAAAATGAAGAAGGAAATGATAACTAATTTTGATGAAGGCCTGAAAATAATGCAAGGGGTTTTTTTCGAATGAGAGCTCTAGACTAACCTTTCTTGCAAAATGAGAAAATGGTAATTTTAAAGGAAAACAAAGCAAAAAACTGTCTTTGAGAAGAAAATCGAGTCCATAGAATCATGGAATGTATTGAGTTGAAGGAACCCATCAGTATCACTGAGTCCAAGTCCTGGCCCTGTGAAGGACACCCCAAGAATAACACCATGTGCCTCAAAGTGCGGAGTAGAGCAGGACAATCACCTCCTTTGACAGGCTGGTGATGTTGTGTCTGACACCCTCCAGGACACATTTGTCTCTCTTGGCTGTCAGGGCACTGCTGACTCATATTCACCTTGCAATCAACCAGGACTGCCTTTCTGCAGAGCTGCTCTCCAGCCTCTTGTTCCTCAGAGTATATGCACAACCAGTGTTGCCCTGTTCCAGGTGCAGAATCTGGCACCTGCCCTTCATATAGTTGGTTACTGCCTTTCTCGTTGCTTTGTCAAGGTCTCTCTGCAGGGCCTCTCTGCTCTCAGAGCAGTCAACATCTTCTCCCAATGTGGTGTCATAGACAAACTTACTTAGTATTCCTTTGAGTCCTGCATCCAAATCATTTTTGAAGATATTAAAGAGAACTGGGCCAAGGATGGAGCCCCACAGAACCCCACTAGTGACAGATAACCATCCTGATGTAACCCCACTCAGTATAGCTTTTTGTGCCTGACATATGAGCCAATTTCTCACTCATCATGTAAAGCAGTTATTTGGTTGTGTGCTGCACATTTTGCACGGAAGGATACTGTGGGAGACAGTATCGAAAGCTTTGCTAAAGTCCAAAAAGATTACATCTACTGGCTTTCCTAGATCAAATACATGGGTTACCCTCTCACAGATGTAAATCAGGTTTGATAAGTAGGACTTTCCCCTCATGAAACTGCTGGCTGTGACTGATGACTGTGTTGTCCTCCAGGTTTTTCAATACCTCCAAGAATAATCTTTTCCATGATTTTACAGGGCACAGAAGTGAGACCGCTGGGCCTGTGGTTTCTGGAGTCCTTTTTCTTGTCCTTTTTGAAAACTGGCACAATGTTTGCCATCTTCCAGCCATCTGTGGCCTCTCCGTATTTCCAAGATGGCTCAAAAAATCCTCAAGATAGACTTTGTGATGACGTCTCTTAGACAAATCCCATCAGGCCCCGTAGTTTTGTAGGGATCCAGATAGAGCATCAGATCCTGCAAAATTTCAGGATCAGCTGCGAGGTGATCATACTCAGAGTCAATGTCCTACAGTTCAGAGCACTGAGAACCCCTTGATCCATCATCTGAAAGGAGATGCAAAGAAAGCGTTAAATCACCTCTGCTTTGTCTCTGTCCCTGTTTGTGAGGTGACGATCCACACTGTAATAGGACAATGATATTTTTACACTGCCTTTTGCAATTAATATATTTGAAAAAGCTTTTTCTATTGTCCCCCACATTTCTGGCTGGCTTCAAATCCAGCTGAACTTTGGCTGCCTGAATTGTGTACTCCTATTCCTCATCCTCTGTTTTTCAAATTTAGAACATAAAGTGCCTCAGCTCATTGCAATTTAACCTGATCAGACTATTTAATATTCTTCATATAACACATAATATGGACCTGCACTGCTTTGAATGGAAGCTCATAACTATTCCCATGTGACAGCAAACTAATACAGACTAATCCTGTACCTGAATTTTTTTTAAAAAAGATATCAACTTAAAAATATATGCAGAAAGAGTTTATGCTGTCCTGGTATGTCGTACTCATATCAGCTTTTTGTTCTGTTCATAACTCAACTGTGGAACCAGTGCAGAGCTTCTAGCAAGATAACTTTGGCGCATTTTCAAATATTTCTTAACATTTTTTAAGGTCATGCTGCTTTTATTGTGCAAGGCAGTAAGGATATCATGATGCTAGAGAAAAGGTAGGATTTTTACAAATATGTAGCAAATAAAGAAATATACATTTATTTAGAAAATTACAATATTTGTTAATATTCACTATTGTGCTGGTTTAGAG